>BQNB010073746.1:0-32013 GCA_026074375.1 Tanacetum coccineum
ATAACGCGTCTTTGACTCAGAGAAGTTCTTATCTTCATGCAGCAGTGGAAAGTCTTCAACAGTGGAAACATTAGCAGTGGAAGATTTGTACTAACAGTGGGAAACTACACTAGCAGTGGAAACCATCATAACTACCAGTGGGAATGCCTTAGTGCATTTTATTCCCAACAAAAAACTCAAGTAGTACGATAACAAGAAAACAAAGGTGCCAAAGAACAACATTAAAAACTTGTAACATTTGTCAAAAGTTTGACTTTCTCAACAGTCAAGTGCTACAACTAGACGACTAGTAGTAGTAAGTACGTAGTAAAGAGCGAAGACAGTAATCAATAAGTAACATACCATTGGTTTTGGGAAGCTCTTCGATTATATCATATGCTTGCCTCAGCCTTCAATCAACAACGGTTGGTGGTAAATCAGCCTCAATTAAGATGTGAAGTTGCTCATTTAAATGCTCATAAACTGGTCTCCCCTTGTCTTTTAATCGTATATAATATGTATTCCAAAATTCATTCCAAAACCACATAAAATCATATCTGATTAAATCAGTTTAAGTCCTTGAGCTGCCAAATGAGATTACTTGTACCAATGGATTGAGCCAAAGGCATTCTTAAAATATCACACCCAAGCCAACATTCTCATTGTTGAAGTATCTGATTTTGGACGACTATTGAGTCGGTCCTAACTATGTTTCCACTGTTGTTAGAGGAACACCCGTAAGTATTTTTCCATCTTACTTTCTATTTGAGGAACCTTGGTGTATTAACCGACCTGGTTGCTTTCCTTGACTCAGGACAGAAGCTAGTTAGAAGAGGTGACAAAATGGGTGGGTTAGGTAATGGGTCAAAATGGGTAAATTCTGGTAGGAAGTCAAGACGGGCTTTATATGAAGAGTCAAATGTTTGCTAAATAAAAAATATCGCTTACTTGTTTAGTTTGCTCGACGTCATTCTTTAAACGAATTTGATATCTTGCAGGGTTACCTTGATCGAGAATACTTATTGACCCATAAGCCGACACACAAGAGTGACGTTTATAGACATGGGGTTGTACTTTTGGAGATCTTGGCACGTATGAAACCGATATCACATGGCAAAAATATTTCCCGTGTGGTATCCTTTGTTTCTTCTCTTTACCTTAATATATCCATATTACTCGGACCGCCAAAATGGGTACTTTTATAATAATTTAGTTATTTATACTTCTTATAAAGCATTTCACTACAAATGCTTAAAACTTAAAAATTAAAAACTGAATTTCTTAATCATTAATGCTCAGGCCTTAAAACATTCTTATTTCTTAAAACTGAATGTCAATCAATAAATGCTCACGACTTGCTTATTTTTATTAAAACTGAATTTCAATCAATTAGAATGACACGCATAACACTTGATTAGTGATTTTAATGCTTGACTCATGATTTACTAATTTATGGAATGATTGACTCATGATTGGCGGGAATCATTTTCAAATCAAATTTTATCACCATCATCAAAGGGTTTTGAAGACCCTATATAAACAACCATCCTCATTCACTTTTTATATCTTATTTTTTTATTCTCTCTCTTAAAAAAACACACAACACCACAATTTCATCTCTCTCTCTCTTTTAAAAAAAAACCACAACACCACCGTCGGCTGCCACCCCACCACCGCCGGCTGTCACTACCACTGGACCCTGTTGTCGCCGTTGTTTGTTAGTCGGAATATGTGTGTTTTATATTTAAAGTTTGTTAATATTTATTATAAAGTTTATTTTGTAAACTTTATTATTTTTGAGTTTTGTTTATAAATCTATGTTTCTTTTAAGTTTTAAAGGTTTTATTCTTTATAAATCTTTATATCTGTTTATGTTATAACATCTTTTACAGGTGCCGCCGGAATCTTTGCTCGCCAGAATCTTTGCTCGCCGGAATTATTGGCTCACCGAATTCTTTGGGCACAGTCTTACCGGCATTTATGTTGAACCCGCTGCATTGCCGAAATCCTCTATGGTTTCCTTAAAAAATTGTTATTAAATTTTTTGTATAAATTTTACTGAAAATTTTATTTGTGTAAATTTATTTGAATAGATTGTTTTGTTTTTTTTTGGAACGGCAATTTTATTAAACACTAGCAAGGAGCTAGATCAACAACAAACAATATAAGGGTTTTTAAGCCAATCGTCCCATTTGATCGATGCTTTACATCGATATTTAAACCAATAAAAAGAGCTAGAGACTAAATTATCAAAGATCAAGACCTTTTCCGGAATCTTCGTATCAAATAAAATCTTATTCCGAAAATTCCACATAACCCACCACAAGCCGTAATAGATCCCTTCGATAATAACTTTGATGTTTGATCGAATCCGGGTAGACACGAGCCAAGAACGCCACTCCTCATATGAATTAACCTCCATATACTCCACATTCCACCATGAAGAAATCTTTCTCATAACCTGTCTAACCACATTGCATTGAAAGAACACATGACTTGTCGTTTCGACACCCATTTTACAAATGGGACAATCAATAGAATCAATATCCATGCCGCGACGAGATATGTTAAAACGAGTAGGAAGAGCATTAGATTTAACTTTCCAAGCCAGAATATTAACCTTGATAGGCACGGATTTGACCCACCTTGTCGACAAACTCTCCTCCTGGAACCGGTTGTCGTCTAACGTCTTGCGAATCGAAGCAACCGAAAATGAGCCATCATTCTCCAGCGACCATATGTACCTGTCAACACGAGGCACCAACGAGATTGTTTTCATGATCTCCGCCATAGAATCAAACTGTGTCTGTTCAATACCACTCCTCGCATTTCTTCTGAAGGTAGTAACTAAGCTTGGCGCCTTTAACTTTGAACTCACTGAAATATTTTTGTCAAGTTCCAAGGCATAAACACGAGGAAACAACCTCTTTAACACTCCACCTTCGTACCATTTATCAAGCCAAAAACGAGAATCCTCACCATTTCCCAGCTTTAATTTGATAAAATCGTGAATATTTATTCCTTGTGCTTGTATCACCTTCACCTCCTGGACGATTGTAGTCCAACAGGTCCGAGCAGCCGAAGCACCAACTTTATCTAAACTCCCGTCCTCCCCATATAAAGCCTTTATCACTTTGGTCCATAACGAATCTTTTTGAGAATAAAACCGCCACAACCACTTGAACAACAACCCTCTATTGAGAGCAAATAAACTAGAAACCCCTAAGCCACCTTTCTCTTTCGAAGTTAAAACTTTGTTCCACTTAAACCAAGTTGCTTTATTACTCTTATGCTCATGACCGTTGAAGAAACGACTACGAATAACTTCAAGTGAATTAAGAATACTCGAGGGGACTTTAAAAATGGACATATGGAAGATTGGCATAGAGCCTAAAACGGACTTGAGAAGATTGTTTTGTTTGCTTATAAGTTTTATTTATGAATTTTGTTACATAAATTTGTTGTAACTTTGTTATTAATTGTTTCTTATAATTTGTTGGATTTTTCTTAAAAATGTTGTAGTTGGTTGGCATTTAAATTATGTCTATATTTTGTTACAAGTGTTGTCATTTTGTTGTGTAAATGTTGAAAATTGTGTTTATTTACTCGAATATTTATTGTATTGTGTCATAATCAATTTGAGAATCTTGAATATTGATCATCAACTTTGAATTTTGGTGTGATATGAATTTGAATTATTTGAAATATCAAATGAGTGAAAAACTTAATTTATCTTAAGAAACTATTTAATCAATAAAATATTGGTTGTAAGTTGAATTTTGTTCATTGAAATGGTAATAAAGTGTAACAAATTTGTATTTATTATGTTTCTATTTTTTTATTTTTTATTTTGGTATATTTGGTATGATCATTAAGTAGTAAACAATGCATTTATTATGATTGAAACATATATTGTTTTGAAATTTATTTTGATTGAAACATGCGAAAGGTAACTTAATAATGTTACTATAATTCCTCGAGATTTTAATTACACATCGATTACTGTTTCATGTTACATGCGTTTGCAATTATATTTTGATCTTTTCACATTCTATTTCGAATGTTACACGAAACACTTACCATAATATCGTATATCGTTAATTATCTGCCGCTGGGAATTTCCGTCGCTATGCGCGGATATTCGTCTAGTTAATATAAAATGGCTTTCAAATGGTTTATACATACATTATTTCTTTGGGTGACTTTTCCACATGTTAAAGATAAAACATAAGTATTTGGTTCAAAATTACCTTCAAAAAAATTCATGGATTTATTACAAACATTATATGATTAAGATTTTAATTTTCTTCCAGGTGAAGACAGCTAATCAAGCCTGAAAAATGTGTTCATTTGTAGATAACAGGAATGGATTCATACCTTTCTGAATGTATTAAAAAGTTTGTATCTTTAGCTCTTTGGTGTTGCAATGATAAGCCAACAATGTTAGATGTACTCCAGAAGCTTGAGTGCATTCTTGAAAAGATGACAGAAACAAGTGCTGACTTTTCAGAGCCTGGGTCAAGTTCTTTTGTAGAATCATCATCAATATCTTCACTTTTTAGCTCGTCAAATGTACCAGGAAGTGATCTCAACAGTGGTGGTAACCCCATAGTGTATCCTCGATGATACATTAAGAAATTTTGCATGAACATAAGTACAAAGAGTTGTATAGGCTAAATAACAAACTTAGTTTTTTTATATAAAGAGTCAAATGTAATTAAATAGTATTTCTTCCTTTTGAAAATGAATAAACATTGTAGGGTTAATTACCTAAAAATGTACTATACTTGCCACTTTTTATCATTGTATGTAGGCAACTATTTTTTTTCCATTGTGTCGTTCAACTTTTGAATTCGTGTTATTGTGTGTACTGGTGACCTACTTGACCTGCTCCAGCAGGTTAACTTAACGTCCGCTTGTTTTATTTTTTTTTTTTTTTTTTTGAACGGCAATTTTATTAAACACTAGCAAGGAGCTAGATCAACAACAAACAATATAAGGGTTTTTAAGCCAATCGTCCCATTTGATCGATGCTTTACATCGATATTTAAACCAATAAAAAGAGCTAGAGACTAAATTATCAAAGATCAAGACCTTTTCCGGAATCTTCGTATCAAAAAAATCTTATTCCGAAAATTCCACATAACCCACCACAAGCCGTAATAGACCCCTTCGATAAAAACTTTGATGTTTGATCGAATCCGGGTAGACACGAGCCAAGAACGCCACTCCTCATATGAATTAACCTCCATATACTCCACATTCCACCATGAAGAAATCTTTCTCATAACCTGTCTAACCACATTGCATTGAAAGAACACATGACTTGTCGTTTCGACACCCATTTTACAAATGGGACAATCAATAGAATCAATATCCATGCCGCGACGAGATATGTTAAAACGAGTAGGAAGAGCATTAGATTTAACTTTCCAAGCCAGAATATTAACCTTGATAGGCACGGATTTGACCCACCTTGTCGACAAACTCTCCTCCTGGAACCGGTTGTCGTCTAACGTCTTGCGAATCGAAGCAACCGAAAATGAGCCATCATTCTCCAGCGACCATATGTACCTGTCAACACGAGGCACCAACGAGATTGTTTTCATGATCTCCGCCATAGAATCAAACTGTGTCTGTTCAATACCACTCCTCGCATTTCTTCTGAAGGTAGTAACTAAGCTTGGCGCCTTTAACTTTGAACTCACTGAAATATTTTTGTCAAGTTCCAAGGCATAAACACGAGGAAACAACCTCTTTAACACTCCACCTTCGTACCATTTATCAAGCCAAAAACGAGAATCCTCACCATTTCCCAGCTTTAATTTGATAAAATCGTGAATATTTATTCCTTGTGCTTGTATCACCTTCACCTCCTGGACGATTGTAGTCCAACAGGTCCGAGCAGCCGAAGCACCAACTTTATCTAAACTCCCGTCCTCCCCATATAAAGCCTTTATCACTTTGGTCCATAACGAATCTTTTTGAGAATAAAACCGCCACAACCACTTGAACAACAACCCTCTATTGAGAGCAAATAAACTAGAAACCCCTAAGCCACCTTTCTCTTTTGAAGTTAAAACTTTGTTCCACTTAAACCAAGTTGCTTTATTACTCTTATGCTCATGACCGTTGAAGAAACGACTACGAATAACTTCAAGTGAATTAAGAATACTCGAGGGGACTTTAAAAATGGACATATGGAAGATTGGCATAGAGCCTAAAACAGACTTGAGAAGTGTGAATCTTCCTCCAATAGAAAGAGTTTTCAACTTCCATCTAGATAGCCGAGACAGGACCTTTTCAACCACTTCATTCCAAGCATGTTTTCTATGCATGTTCTCCCCTACTTTCGTACCCAAGTAAGTGAAGGGAGTCTTAAGAACAAGACATCCAAGTTTATTAGCCGCAATTTTAACCTTCGCATCTTCCACATTCACACCCATAATCTTACTTTTACTCATATTAATACGAAGACCAGAAGCCCGGAAAAAACATTCCAAAACTCGGACTAGAGTATCAATATTAAGCTCATTCCATTGACCAATAAAAATAGCGTCATCCGCATAAAACAAATGAGAAAGATTCACCGTGGAGCTCAAATTAATTCCATTAAATAATCCCGCATCAACCACCCGTTGAAAAGAAATGTGCAAGCTTTCCATAACAAGAATAAAAAGGAAAGGGGATAAAGGGTCACCTTGTTTAAGACCTCGAAAGAATTGAAATTCCTTCGTTGGACTCCCGTTGATAAGAATCGACCCCCTAGACGATCTAAGACAACTCTGAATCCAATTTCTCCATTTCACACCAAATCCAAACTTATCTAACACATCGTCTAAGAAATCCCATCGAACAGAGTCATACGCTTTCTCGAAATCAACCTTAAAAATGAGCGCATGTTTCCTCTTTTTTCGACACCATTGAAGAACCTCGTTAAGAATAAAAGGCCCATCCAAAATTTGTCTATCCGCTACAAAAGCAGATTGAACCTCATTAATGAGGTTACTTAAGACACCAACTAATCGATTAGCTAAAAGTTTGGCAATAATCTTGTATAGACTTCCAATTAGACTTATCGGACGGAAGTCTTTAACCATGTTTGCATCAATGATTTTAGGGATCAAGGCAATAAAATTTGAATTACAACCATTTGGAATATCACCATTAATAAAGAAGTACTCCACAGCCCCAAACACGTCATCTTCAATCATAGACCAGAAATGACGATAAAAGTAAAAGGAGAATCCATCTGGACCCGGAGATTTATCAACACCGCAATCCCACACCGCTCGCTTGACCTCTTCTTTAGTTATATCTTGTTCCAGATCCTCTTTTTGTTCATTAGTAAGAGAATTAGTAAAATTAAGATCAAGCAAAGCACGATTTAAAAGAGGTTTATCAAACCTGCTCCGAAAATGCATTAAAAATTCGTCTTTCACCTTGACCGGATCATCAATCCACACACCATTTGCCATGACACCTCGAATCTGAGATTGGCTGCGCTTCTTGTTAAGAATACCGTGGAAGAATTTCACGTTCTCATCACCCTCAATAGCCCATTTGATCTTGGCTTTTTGAGAAATTTCCGAAGCTTGATTTTTTTGAACCTGATGAATCTTATTAAGGATCTCCAATCTATTCTGAACTACTTCACTAGAACCCATACCCTTGTCGATCAACTCATCACAAAGTCTCAGCTCCTCTTTTAGAATGTCCGTATCACTTCTCGAATTTGCCTTATGTATAGACAGCCAAACACGTATGCGATCTTTAAGGAATTTTAATTTACCCATAAAACTACGAATAGCATTATCTTTATTGCCAGGAGCTGCTTCCCAGGATTCTCTGACCATTTTATCAAATCCGTCCACTTCCAACCAGTATTTATAGAATCGAAAAGGAATAGGGCCATAGTCGAACGATGTTTCGCGTAAAAGAATAGGCCGATGATCCGAAATAAACCGCTCCAAGGTTATAGCAGAAATATTTGGACATGAGGTCAAAAGATTTTCAGAAACGAAAAATCGATCCAATTTGCTCATTTTGGAAGCTGATCTATGACACCAAGTGAAAGCACTTCCTCCTAAAGAAACTTCCTCCATCCCCGCGTTATAAATGAAGGAATTAAATTTTTCCGCTTCATGAACATTAAAGTTAGAACCGAATCTATCCGATTTAAATCTCACCTCATTAAAATCGCCCATCATAACAATTTTACCATCCCAAGAATTTGAAATATGAGTCAAATATTCCCACAGCATATGTTTTTCTTTAGCGTCTTGAGGAGCATAAACGACCACTATCAAAAGATCAATACCAGATTTAAGCCACACTCCTCTAATAATGACAAAATAATCTGATCTCGTAAAACTATTTCTCCGAAAAGAATTTGGATCCCAAATACACAAAATTCCTCCAGAATAACCAACTGAATCACTTTGAACATATTCGAATATAGAATTACCCCAACATGATCTCACAGTATTCAAGTCCATAGTCCCCATTTTAGTTTCCTGCAAACCAATAAAATTCACTTTATTTTTTATACACAACTCCTTAACCCAATCTTTTTTAGCCTTTTGGGCGAGGCCTTGAACATTTAAAGACAAAAAATTCATCTGATAACCCCAAACTCTCCTTGGGATTCGATTATATCGTTAATATCTTTAATGCACCCTTCCATGTTATACCCCATTGTTTGTCCTACCTTCACCACTTCCTCCATAAAATTTAAAATGGACCCACCTGATCGCAGTAATTTAGAACGATCCAAATCAGTTGGTTCAACATTGTTATTAACCGAATTCGAATCATTATTTCCTATGTCTTTATTCACAAATGAGTTCACATCATTTTCCTTTTCTGTATATACCTTCTCTGCGATATCCCCCATAGCATTACCTTCGAACTGATCTACTTCCGGAGTGAAGCCCGGTGGGTGAGATAAGCTGTGATCTTCCTCATTCACCTTGTTCTCCATGTTAGTTTTGTTTTTTTGCAATAGAGAATATATACCAAAAGGATCTTCTGACTTATTAACCTTCTCGCCACTAGGTACTCCAAATTCAGTTTCCTGTACCTTCTCCTCTTCACTTTCTTCGAATATATTGTTCTCCTCCTGTGCTTCAGGTTTACCATCAAAATTGCACTCATCGGATACGTCATCTTCTTCCTCTTCATCATTGAATTCAGGTATCCATCCTGGAACTTCGATAGCTCTAACCCAATGAACTTTTCCCCGGAAATTTACCTTAAAACTCTCCTGAATATTTTGCCGAACTTTAGTAAATACACACAACCTTTTGGAATGATAATTCAGCTCATCTTCATCAACGTCCATGAGATCACCCCATTTTGAAGCGATTCTACTAAACGTCTTGACTGTCCAAAGTTTAAATGGGACACCACCAACTTCCACCCAAGCGAGTCTTCCATCTGGAACACACTCGTCATTGGCAAGATGTAGAACCGAAAACCACGACCCCGCACCAGCATTTTTGCGGAATAGTTCCTTAGCCTTGGAAGATTCAAATTCCAATAGTACCCAAAGTTCTCCCAAGTAGCTAATCTTCAAATTATCGAAACCCTCGTTACATAGAACCTTTTTCAAATTAGCTAAGGACGCCATCTCTTTAACCCTTCCCATCAAGGACATAGAAAGATCTTTTTTGTTCAAACATTCATCGTCAAGGACAATCGAAGGAACGAATTCCGTCTCAGATTCCTTATTTATTTTCTTTACCACCGACACAAACGACTTACCATTACCAAAACTTCCAGCATTGCTAGAAGTACAAAACTTATGTCTGATATTCTCGCCATTTTCCGTCCTCCCTTCTTTACCTCTTCCCGTCTTATTTTCTCTCTTAAATCTAGCAAGATTTGCCATTAATTTGAAACGACCAATCCACACCGTGCACAGATTGTTCACCAATCTCTCCTCGTTAAACACATTAATGAATTTCACAAATCCGAATCTCTTACCACTTTTCGATCTTTTGTTCGGAATAAACGAATCCACAACATGACCATATTGTTTGCAATGTAGAAATAAATCTTTAGCCGAACATGATTCTGGGAAATTTGTAACAAAAACAGACACGGAAATCTTATCAACATCTTCTACTTTCGAACGAAACCCACCCATCTCTTAATAATTTGGATTGAAGGGAGATCTATGGAACCAATTGAGTGAGGCTTATGAATGAATGTAAAGGGATAAACAGAATTGGAAAACGGAAAAATAAAAACAATGATTCGAACCAAAACGATTAATGTCCTACCTATGATGTCCCACTTTTGTTGTCCCGTCTCTGGTGTCCCACCACAAGGATGTACCACCTATGACGTCCCAACTATAATGTCCCATCTCTGGTATACCATTCGAATCATCTTGATTACGAAATCAAAATTAGGGTATTTTTTTTTTGAATTAATGAGGTACAGGGAATTGAAAAAATGAATGAAAATTGGGATTAAATATTGCGTGAATAGATGAGAATTGGAATATGTAACCTAATGATGGTGGTGGAGGCGTTTGAACCCGCCTGAATCTTGATAATCGAGCGTTATTTGATGAATGATAATCAAACAGGCTAAAGAAGATCAATCAAATGAAGAGACTCTTTTGAAATCGCCATGGTCTCTCCACTTTTGAAATTCAAACAGTTTGACTGGTTTGAATGTGAAAGGAGAGAGAAAAGAAAAACACACACTTAAGTGAATTTTCAACATTTAGTTCATGTTTTATATGTTATAGATAGAAAAAAGTTGTAAATTTGATTATGTTTTCGTAATAAAATTAAGTAACATATCAAATGTGGCATAAACCTCTTTAAAACGCCATGTAACGTTTTCGACTTTTCGTGATACTGCAGATGTGTTTTCTCTCTGGTATTATTTAGCACCTTAAGCAAAACATATAATATAAACCGATATATATACATCTGACGCATTTATGTAAGAGTATCTGCGATGCAATATTTGCTTAATATTTTCAACGTTTTTGCCTCAACCTACTACGCCAATGGTTAAAAACATAAAACTTTTTCATCTCAATCTTAACCTATTCATTACACACACAACCAAAAGCTCAATAAATTGATTCATATCAACTTTGCTACACAAATAAGTCATTTGTTAACCTTTTACTCCAATGCGTCAACCTTTCTTCAAGTCTCCCATTGGAGATGCTACGTGATCATCATTTATGCTGTTAACGAGATATTTAATTGGCGTGTCTTAGGAAAAAGACATGGATGTGACAATTTGATCAAATACTACGCAAGTAATTATGAACAATGCACTACAAAAAAAAAGTCATTTCGCGAGTAAAAAGTCTCGTAAAGAGTTCATTTTCGATGATATTGTTTTACGATCTTTTTGTTGGTGTAAAGCTAGAGGTAGTTCTAAGTTAAGATGGGATAGTTGGATTCAACACCCATATTTGATTTCTTTGTAATTGTCTAGCTTCTTGCTAGTGTTTCTAATAAAAGGATTGGAAAGGATGGTTCTAAAGCATAAATCAAATCGGCCGTTTGGATTGTGGTGTTGATAATCCCCGGCCCAGACGGACTTACCTCGGATTCTATAGAAATATTGGAGTATGTTAGAGCCAGATGTGTTGGATGGCGGTGTCTTCTTTTTCAACCACGTAAGTTCCTAAAGGTGGTAACACTCTTCGTTTATTGGCCTTAATCCCGAAATTGCAAGATGCTACGTTGGTTAAAGAAGTTTTTCAGACCAATTAGCTTGATTGTAGCTTGTATAAAATCATAGCTAAGGTTTTTGTCGAATCGGCTTGTGGGTGTTTATGGTGGGTTTCTAGTAAATGAAGTCAATCAGCTTTCGTGTCTGACAGACAAATTCTGATGGTCCGTTCATATGAACGATCTAATTCATTGTGTAAACTAGAAAAAGCAAACTTTGATTTTCAAAGTTGACTCGAAAAGGCCTTTGATTCGTAGATGGGATTTATAAGGATGCTGTGTTTTAAATCTAATTCGGCTTTGGAGCAATATGGAGAAGTTGGATTCAAAAACTGTCTTCTTTCTTCACGAGGGTCAGTTTCTCGTGAAATGGTAGTCCCACTAGTTAGTTCCAATTTCAAAAAGGCCTTAAACAAGGAGATCGCTCTTTCGCCTTTCCTTTTCATTCTTATCATGGAAAGTTCTTCATCTCTCGTTTCAAGAGTATTTAATGATGGCTATTTAAAGGCGTTAATATATGTTCATCTCTTCAATTATCTCATCTTTTTTATGCCGATGATGTTATCTTTATGGGACAATGGAGTGAGGCCAATATAGACATCATTGTTAATGCTCTAAAGTGTTTTCATCTTGCTTCCGGTCTTCGGATGAATTTGCATAAGAGTAAATTAATGGGGATTGCTATTGAGAATGATAAAATTGCTAGAGCCGCAAATAAAATTGGGTGTTTGACATTAAAAAGTCCGTTCTCCTATCTTGGTATCAAAGTTGGTGGTCTGATGTCGCGTGTGAATTCTTGGGACAAGGTCGTGGACAGTCTTTATGCTCGTTTATCCAAGTGGAAGATGAAGACGCTTTCTATCGGTGGTAGACTAACTCTCCTTAAATCGGTATTGGGTTCTATGCCTATTTACTATATGTCCTTGTTCAAAGTCCCTTCTCAAGTTTTAAAGAAAATGGAGGCTATTAGAAGTCATTTTTTTAATGGGGCTGAGGCTCATGAGAACAAAATGTGTTGGGTTAAATGGAATCGCGTGTTAGCTTCTAAAGAAAAAGGGGGGCTAGGTGTTTCGAGCTATTTCGCGTTAAACCGAGCTTTGATGATCAAATGGACGTGGAGATTTCGAAATGATGGAAATTCGTTATGGTCCAAATTTATTAGAGCTATGTATGGCAGTGATGGTAAGCTCAGAAAACATGTCAATAGGTCTCATCCTTCAATCTGGCTTGACATTGTTAATGAGGTGCATAATCTTAAAAACAAGAATTTGGATATTCTTAGTCTGATGAAGAAAAAAATTGGCAATGGTTCAGATACGTCTTTTTGGGAGGAGACTTGGAGAGGAGATCATTCATTTAGTACTAGTTTTCCTAGAATATTTGCCCTCGAAGATGACAAATCTATTACAGTGGCCAGGAAAATGGCTCACGACGATTTGACATTTTCTTTGCGCAGAAACCCGAGAGATGGGGCTGAGGCGATGCAATTTTCTGAATTAAAGGCGATTCTCGATGGTTTGCTTTTATCTTCGGCCAAAGACAGATGGTCTTGGTCTATCGATGGTTCAGAAGAGTTTTCTGTGGCTTCTACTAGAAGACTCTTGGATGATCATTTGTTACAGGGGACTTCGGTTAAAACTCGATGGGTTAAAGAGGTTCCGATAAAAATAAACATTATGGCTTGGAAAGTTAGGTTTGATTATTTGCCTTCTCGTTTCAATCTTTCTAAGAGAGGTCTCGATATTCTTGATATTTGCTGTCCGACGTGCACTCATGAAGCTGAAACAACAAACCACATCTTCTTTTCATGTACTATGGTGCGAGAGATATACCTTAAGATCGCTCATTGGTGGGACGTTCGCTACTCGAATTTTTCTTCGTATGAGGATTGGTATGATTGGCTGTCTAACCTGAAGATGCATCCTAAACGAAGAGACAATCTGGAGGGCGTTTGTTACATTATGTGGTGGCTAGTGTGGAAGTTTCGGAATCAAAGTTTGTTCGGGACAAGTCTTCCTTTAAAGGCGAATCTTTTTGATGAGATTGTTAATCGTTCTTTTTATTGGTGCAAGTATAGGAGTAAGGCTAGCTTTAGTTGGGTTGATTGGCTTAAAAACCCTTCGTTAATTTCGTTGTAATGTTTTTTCTAGCTTCTTGCTAGTTGTGTTTTAATAAAATTCCGCCGTTAAAAAAAAATACTTACCTAGGAGGAAAATAATGACTTGTTACATTTAGGTCTTTAATACTGACAAGGTTTAACCAAGCACAAGGTTTAATACAGATAGGCGGGTTGTTGTGATTTGAAACATACTACTCACTAGTAACTAACTACATAATCAATTAATGAAGCGAGCTTAATTACATACATACTCACAAACAATCAATTGCAGCAACAAACCCTAGAAATTTTAATTAAATTAATGGGGGTGGAATATACAGTTACTTAATTACTTACTTTATTAAAAATAAAATAAAATAAAAATTGCCTCTTCTTGTTGTTGAATTGAATTTGAATTTGAATTTGGGGGTTGGGGTCTCGATTGAAAATGGAATGAATCGTGACTGACGAACGGAAAGAGACAGAGAAAGAGGGCGACTAGTGACTCCTTTTCTACAATTTTATTTATTATCCTCCTCCATTCCTCCTCACTTAGATTTGCATTTGACTTCACTTACAAAAACAATGGGTCCCCAACCCATCTTCATCATCTACTTAGCCCGCGCACCAGCCCATTTAGCCAGACCGATACCTTTTTTTTACCTACTCGGGTTCCATACACCACGTATCACACACACACCACCTCTATCCATTCCGTCACTCACAATCCAACTATGATCCAACCCGTTCTCATAGTTGCATTTTGCCTCTATTTTATTACTTCTACAATCAATTGTCACACAATGAACACTATAAGCTACACTAATTGCATTATTATATTTCGTAAGTGACACGTATTCTTTCCACTTAAGGTTTTGTGTTCTTGCACCGACACTAGGTGTATTCCATACCTCATTTCTAGGACTATTGTTGTGTTTGGTCTTTTTAGTTATCACGCATTTGAGTTAAACGGGAAGAAACTATGTGTTTGTTTTCTTTGATGACTAGTATTTGTTTCTCAACATTTTGATGGTTGCATGGATGCATTGTTAAAAATAAGACTAATCATGATATTCATTATAACGTTTTGGTTTTCCAATACATTTTTTACCGGCCCGTGTTGTACACACGTATGTTTATCGCCTTGCACTTTGTTGATGCTTATGTTGTGTTTTCTTAATGTTTAGCAGTATTTTTGACGCGGCATGCAACGTGAGTTTGCTGCCATGCCTGTCATATGTTGAAAATGGACTAAGTTCTGAACTTGTGATTGTCTTTAGCTTGCGCATTTGAATACATGTTGCAGCGATGATGATATTATTGCTTTTTGTGTATTTATGATTTTGAAACTACGATGAGTTGATGGACCGCGTTGGGTGCCACACTGCTATTGCTTATATATATCAACCACGTGGCCTGGTAACAACGATGCGAGGCCGAACGGCGTAACCACCGAAGTGGTTCGCCGTTGTCAAATCTCATGCCGTTCTTTGGCGCCATCGAACGGCGCAATCGTTCCTCCAGCTCTTAAGGTGGGTAATTTATTTAAGGGATGAAGGAGAAGGCCTACCATCCAAATAAACATTAAAATATAAGTGACTAAAAATAAAAATATATATGTAGAAAAAACATGTGTAATAAAAATATACATGTAGAAAAAAACATGGTAATCTATAACTTTTACCCGTATTAAAAAAACACTAAGGGGGTGTTTGTTTCACTAAGATGTTTTGGGTCTGAATCTGACTACCACATCTTACTGGTAAAAGGCGGGTATAAAGTCTGAATCTGAATGAAATAACGTTGTTTATTTTTTTATAATTGTCTGAATGATTTTAAATGTCTATTTTCTAAGTATAAATTATAAATAAACGTGTTGTGGCTAACAATATTTCGAGGTTACACACTAAGTAGCCCGATATGTATTTAAACGGAGTCAATATATTTAACCCAATACTAATTTGTAATACAAACAAGGTTTAAAACCCGCGCTTCGTTGCAGCGCGTGTTTTATTGTCGTTCAGGTATGAATTTGTGTCGTTTGAAGAAGCTAATACTGGAAGCATAGAAGTACGATATGATGCAAGCAACTACTATTTTAGAGAAGTCCATAAAATTAAGTTGTGGTTACATAGGAGATAAGCTGCTGATACAATAAAAAATTTAATGAAAAATCAGAAAAGTTCACCAAAAATGAATCAAAAATAAGACAATGATCTGAAATAACATATACGAAAAGTGAAAATATTCGTAGTCTCATTGGAGTGTGGAAGACTTGGAGCAAACAAAGACTTATGACCAGCAAACCTATTTTATGACATAAGGCATACATATATAAAAAGACTACTTTCTGTCTCTAGTTGTCCAACTTGGACTAAATTTTAATAAAACATTATAACTCTAGCACATATTCTTTCCATAAGGTATTACTCATTATTTTTCTCTAAACTTTAAAATGATGTTGTGTTATTGTATTGACTCTCTAGTATCTTCAATAGAAGATGGCTTCCCACAAACACAGCCGATGATCCACGAATATCGCAATTCACTTCCACCAATTAACTTCTTTGGCCGATATGACTATAAAATCACAAAAAACAGAGTTATTTTCTTACAAAAATTTCAAGAAAAAGTCAATTAAGAATTTAATAAACACTGTATTCCCACATATTACTATAATTCCTAAATTAAGTAAAAAAAATTTGCAGCACAAAAGCAAAATTTCTTAAATTGTCTCCTCAATTTCTACTATGAACATATTTTGACCAATGTCAGACCTGATTAGCTCAAATACAAAAGCTTTTTTCAGGGGGTGTTTCTTTCGGCTTATATTCTCGCTAAAAAAATATTGGGACTAACCTGATTTTTACTTCTGTAGACTTCTGTCATCCTCAGCTTCTTTTATAATTATCCCTAAACACCCTTTAAAGTGTAAACTATCAAGTACTAATAAATAAGCTCACCTAAACATAAACAGCCCATTAAAACTACCAATTCTTTGGAATTGCTTATTTGCTTACATTAAGCAAATGATCACTTTTAATCAAACACACAAAATTAGTTAACAATCCTAAACACCCCCTACAATCTTAAAACAAAATGAAATCTTAAAAACAAAAACAAACATAGATCTTTAGAGTTGAACCGAAAAACACTTGACAAGCATTTATCATCACTAATTTTTTTAATAGTTAACTAATAACCTGATCCTTAGCACCAATTTTGATCATAGCAGATAGACCTGATGCAAAGTATAGAATTACCCGCTATATCTAATTTTTGCGTAACCGATTATCATCTCAAAGTTAATGGACACGCACATTATCATCTCTAAACTGAACACACACATTTTTTCCTATCTAAACTGAACACACATCGCAGAAATACATGTGTGATGATAAACTGTCCATCTAAAGTTAATGGACACACACAATGAATAATTTATACCTAAAACGTAAACAAAATAACAAAGTCAAATAACCTAAAAAACTCGACAGAAACTATAGTCGTATCAGTGAACCTTATTTTTGATTGATAGCAACGTGTGTTTTAAATACAGATGCAAAACAAACTGAGAGGGAGAAGATACTTACCAAGAGAGGCCATGAAATTTCCACATTAGGTAAGGTGAGTCTTGTACACGCGCCTTCTCCACCGACAGCAGGTCCCCAAGAGAAAGGACCTGCACATAAGCCAACACTGCAATTCACCTACATAATCACACAAATAGCAATGCTTTTTAATTATAGTAGTATCCATGGAACAAAAGATATTGGAAGAGAAAATTACTAAAGTAACCTTGCGTGCGTTTTCTGGTGCCTGACCTCCTTTCATAAGGCGCCTTGAGAATCACCAACTCAGTTACGATTCCAAACTCAAGAGCGAGTTGAAGAATGACCTGGTACTTGACACATGTACAAAAAAGAAGAAGCAAATTGGTAAATTTAGGCGAAAGTCGTTATAATTACGTACAATAAAAAAAGGGACATACCTGCGTAGTATCTTCCAGTAACGTTCTTCACCACTTTTGTTGCACATTATTCCTCTCTAAACTGAACACACACATTTCACGCTAAAAGTAGCAGCAAATAATAAGCCCGACAAAATATTGTGACCTGAAATTGCAATAAGAAAATAACCAGTATCAAACGCGCATCCCATCATCTTATTCCTTTGTCTAACAAATTAGATATACGCAAAAGTAGTATCTGATGCAAACCCGCGCTGAACGCCACCTTCAACAGAAGTTGATCCATTGCTAACATTATGTCCCACCATCAGATTACCCGCTACTATCTGCAAGCAATCCACAATTAATGACCCCGATACTATTATTTTTACACTACTTCCACACGTGACAGAGATGCACACATTTTATGAGCAAGTATTTTACGCTACATCCATATGTGACAAAGATACACATTTTATGAGCAGAAAATGGTCTTTTGCCTCATGTCGGTCTACTTCCCGGCTATTGAAACATGGATATCGAAGTACTTATCATCGGATATTAAAACATGGGCCTCAAACCAAATATAATTTTAATAACTTGAATTTACTGAAAAGGATCCGAACCCGCCCCTGATCTGCCCCAGGTTCGTCTACTTCCCGGCTATCGCCAACCATAATAGCTGCTACTTGCATACAACATACTGATAGTACAATGACCAGGCCTAGCATTCAAGCTCATTCATTACAGCCCAATAGCATTACCCAATCAACACCAACCAAATGCTCAGACCAGTAACCCACTCAATTCAACCCACTCAATTCAACCCACTTTAAAACATATACAACATCAAACTTCACTTTAATTTCTTATAGGTGAAACTCATTGCGTCAATTTTAACTTAAGTTTGATTGATCCCGTGATACATGTGACACTAAATTTATTAAGTTTAACAGAAGCATTTTGCAGTTCGTCAAAAATATAATTTTTTTGCTTCATAGCCAGTCCTCTGCTGGTGGTCTTCTGGCATAGCTGCTATAAAAAAAATAAAGAACATATATATTAGATGGATTTGTTATTTATAAATTGCATAAAATAAATGGTTTTTCGGAGTAAAAGTAGTAGTTTTGTTGCTGCAATTGTTGGGTGTTTTGAAGAGAAAATGATACCTAGTTTCGTATAAGCACGATTTATTTTCCATGTTGTTGTTGTAACGGGGGTTGGCATACGCGATTATTTTATCCGCTGTCGTTATTTCCGGATTGGTAACTCCAAATCAATGTAACAGCTTCGATTGCAATCTGGACCTGCTTGAATGGATAGGAAAGATTGACCTTGACCACATGACTTACTCATAATTGCCTTCCCCTGCAGCCGTGCCATTACAATGTTAACATGTGAAAATGAGTGCAGAATAATTTAGAGGGTGGTTGAGATTGCTTTCTTGAACAACTTATCTTATAAAGCAGTTGAGTGGTGTATGAAAGCGCAATGGAAACATTAGTATTTCTGGGAAGCAACAAACATCCATGATGCAACCCAATTTCCTTCTCAGCCTCCCCCTGCTCCTGCAAAAGCGCAAATAATCTTTAAAGGTTCAGAGCCTAAGATAGAAGTGAGAAAATATACATTTAGTACCCACATGAGAATACAGTGTTCGCATATGAAGCAGGCACGGAATACCCAAAAAGGCAACGAAAAACCCGCCAAACACTTTGACAACACACTGAATAATGCAGTAGGCACAAAAATTCACTCAAAAATACATGTAGACCTCAATGTATCATAACTTTTATCAATCTGAACGAAACCTTAAACTTTAATTTGAGGTCGGTATGAACAAAATAAAAGCCCTTATGGTAATACGACAAAGACAAATCATCCAAACAATAATTAGGCAGCGAAACTTACTCTTACTTTGCAGTAGTCATGTGTGTGTTACCCGTACCAAGGTGTGTTGGATGTCGGCTCCGGTTTCAATAATGTGTTGCCGTTGCATTAATGTGTTGTTGTTCCACCGTAGACTTGACGTCGATGACGCTGTTGCAAAAGGCACCTGGAACCATGAAAAAATGATGACGTGTTATCATTTCAAGACGTGTGTTATAACTTCAGCAGATAAACTAAAGAGATTAAAAATTCAGAATTACTTTTTGTTTGCCATATCTGATTTTTTCCCTTTAGCGCATTTTGACCCGTTAACCAAAACCCATCTCCACGCACACATCACAGCCAAAATCTCACCTGCTTACTTCTCGCAAAATGAAAGGTCAACGATAGTCAATTTTTTAAGACAAAACAGGTCAATCGAAACGTCAATCTACCGAAAGAATAGTCTAGTGTGGGTACCTGTTATACATAACAAAATTTCACCCAATGACATCCATCCTCCTTTTCGAGTGTTCTTTAGGAGCGCTGCCCCTTTTTTCCCTGCACCAAATAGGTAGACAGAATGAATAAATAAGAAGACGTGCATAATAACCATATAGCATGCATTTGAGGGTTATGTGAGCTATAATTTCAAAGTCAACTTACTTATTAGCCTAGGCGTCTTAAGGATCTCGGGGTGCAGCAGGCGTGTTTGGCAACCCATGCACTAGTACCCAAACAATACCCTGATTTACGTAGTGTTCGAACCTACACATATAAAAATGATAAATTAAAAACAATCTAATAATTTCTAAATATTAAATCTTTACAATAGTTGAGCTTTGAATACAATATGAAATTAAAACCCCAAAAACATTTTATAAAAATAATTGAAGAAAAAAATAATATATACCAGGCTACATTTGTCTAATCTCAGAAACCATCCAGGAATGACAACCAAGATGTCTTCACTCGCGGTGCCATCTTCTGTTGGTCTCGTTAGCGGCAACTCAATCATGACGGGCCCTAGAGGTGGTGTTTGTTAAGTAACGAAGTTCAATAATGTAAATACCTTATAAGAAACTGTTTTTAAACTCATAAGTGTAGTCACATAAAACTCATAATTTATGAATAGTAGAAACTTCATGTAATTAAATGCGGTGTCGGGTAAGTTGGGTTGGATAACAGGTCCAAAAGAGGGTATGTTTATGATAAGTTGTCCCTTTTTATTTGTATTAAACGCGGTATCAAAAGCATAGTATCACATTATTAATCTACTATTTTCAAAGAAACGATTTCGCAAGCATTACACTTTGGAACACAGTTTCATTCTTAGTGCATTCTTAGCCAAGTCATAATATTTTACCCATTTGAAACGTATAATATATGTAACCCAAATCAACCCGTTTAAAATTGTCACCTTTAGACGTTTAAAAAATATACCTTCCTCAGCAAGGATCTCATGTGCTCATATGCGTCTCTTAAGAGTTTAACAACCTGCAAGATCAATAGAATGTTCAGTAACATAGACAGGGACCTTAATTATGCAAATCAAAAGCATCACGTTAAAGATGCATACTTCAGCATCGATCTGTGATTGCATTTCAGAGCCTGTCGTTTTTATATGAACTGGCCCGATCGCGTCACTCATACCACAACTGATGGTTTTATACTTTCATAACAATTATATTAAACCATAACATCAAAGCATAGAATATCGGAAGCAAATAAAGGATCAAATAACATGTTTGAATAATTAACCGAATTAGGGTTACATACCTTTTGATTCTAGCCCGAACAAGAATCAAATTGCTTAGGGATTATCTCCAAGAACCCTAATTAGGGTTTATACGAAAACAATCCAAGAACAATCTAAAGGAAGATTGTATCACAATCTTGTACACACGCTATGTATCGAGTTAACCAATCACTAGCTTGATAACACGTAGCGTTTAAACGAATGATTCGATCCGATCAACCCAAGGTTATGGGGTCGAATGTAGGACAAAGAAGTGATAGAGTTTAGGGATTATTGTCCAACTTTCACCTCTTCATATGGGTGTTTATATAGGCACCCTAACCCTAATACTTGGTGAACAAGTAACATCAATTCATTAATTA
The DNA here is from genome assembly GCA_026074375.1 of Tanacetum coccineum. Taxonomy (NCBI): domain Eukaryota; kingdom Viridiplantae; phylum Streptophyta; class Magnoliopsida; order Asterales; family Asteraceae; genus Tanacetum; species Tanacetum coccineum. Next base: position 21,728 of record BQNB010073746.1, read on the forward strand.
TGCAACATCAATTATGTAACATCAATTCATTAATTATGTAACATCAATTGTGTAACATCAATTCATTAATTATGTAACATTAATTATGTAACATCAATTATGTAATTATGTACTTGTCCTTGTCCTTGCCCTTATGGTCGTTAGTCTTTTTCGTTAAATACTTAACGACCTTTAAACGTTTACGTGTAAAATTAACAAATATATTATTTATTAATTGTTAACTCGTAGTGAGTGCAATCCCGTGATCTTGAGTTCGATCCTAACACACATCTATTAATTTATCATCCATAAACTAACAGCTCCCACTTGGACATATTTAATAGTGTGATCACATCGGTTAGCGTCTAGTTACACGCCGATGCCTCTAGTATGATCTCAAGTAAGGTCTCCTGGAAAAACCTTTTAATGATTCATCATTATTATTATCCTTTTGTTTCTAATACAATGTTAATAAGGATATGGATCTTAGTCATTCCTTAATTAACGGATTCTGTTTCTCGTTTTATCTGATTGAGCAAGATTACCAAATCTTCTGAACGTATTCCAGAAAATCTTGGGTGTGGCCACACATACATCTTACCAATCCCACGAGGGGCCCAGCTGTATTAAACTTCAAAACGTATTTGAAGGAAACAAATCCTTTATTGACTACAAGCAAAACTCATGAATTTTGCAACACTTCTGAAAACAATCCGTATAGCTACCAGTTACGTTTAGCGTTAAATTGCTTCACAGAAATGCACTAGATCCATAACAGTTTCCTGGTATCTCAAGTCTGAGGATAACTATTTATGATTTACTTAATGACAAGATCCATAAAGTACAATCACATAGTTGGGATAAGTCCTATATTCAACTCATTAAATATCATGTGAAATTGGTATGTCAACGCATCAATATACTTTCAAGTATATTCTAACCAATACTCAGATTTGTCTTAATTCAATAATATTCCCATATCATTAATCGACAACGGACATTTAGAATATTTCATTATTCAAGGATTTAAAACATGTAAAATAGGATACAAAATTAAATAACAAAATAAACATAACCATCATTTTATTTTATCAAATAATAATGTTTACACATCCATAGTTCCCATTAGGATAACAATAACCCCCCCCACCCCCCCCCTCTCATATTTTTGAACGTCTTATATAAAAAGTAAGCGCTAGTAAGATCAAAGCCTCAATCATCGCTCATAATTTGCCCGTGTGAAAATATTATTACAAAACTTAAATAATCGTCTATTAAACATGAATCTCTCAATTTATATACACTTTTAAATCTAAAAAATACCTAGTACGATCAAAGCTTCAATATTTGCTTATAATTTGCACGAGTGAAGATATTCTCACAAAACTTAAATAATTGTTTATCAAACATCAATATATCGTATTTTTGCACTTCTACTATAAAAAAATACGCTAGTAAGATACTCATAATTTGCACGCGTGAAGATATTCTTACAAAACTTAAAAAATCATTTATTAAACATAAATATCTCATATTGTTACACTTATAGTATAAAAAATACGATAGAAAGATCAAAGCTTCAATCTTCTATCGTAATTTGCATGCGTGGAGATATTCTTACAAAATTTGAATAATCATCTACTCATAATGAATATCTCATAATTTTGCACTTCTAGTATAAGAAATATGCTAGTAAGTGCAATGTTTTAATCCTTGCTCATAATTTTTACATGTAAAGATATTCTTACAAAACTTAAATAATCGTCTATCAAACATTAATATCTCATATTTTTTACATTTCTATAATAAAAAAATACTCCTATAAAATCAAATCTTCATTCCTTGCATACAATTTGCACGTGTGAAGATATTCTTACAAAACTTAAATAATCATCTATTAGATATCATATCTCATATTTTTGAACTTGTAATATAAAAAACACGCTAGTAAGATAAAACCCTCAATCATCGCTCACAAGTTTCACATGTGAAGATATTCCTATAAAACAAAAATAATCGTCTATTAAACATGAATATCTCATATTTTTTGCAATTATAATATAAAAAATACGCTAGCAAGATCAAAGTTTCAATATTTGCTTGTAATTTGCACGAGTGGAGATAGTCTTACTAAACATAAATAATTGTCTATCAAACATCAATATCTCCTATTTTTGCACTTCTAGTATAAAAAATACGCTAGTAAGATCAAAGTTTCAATCCGTACTCATAATTTGCACGCATGAAGATAATCTTACGAAACTTAAATAATTGTTTATTAAACATCACTATCTCTTATTTTTGTACTTCTAATATAAAAAAATCGCTAGCAAGATCAAAGCTTCAATCCTTACTCATAACTTGCACGCGTGAATATATTCTTACAAAACTTAAATAATCGTCTATTAAACATCAATATCTAATATTTTTACACTTATAGTATAAAAAATACGCTAGTAAGATCAAAGCTTCAATCCTAGCTCAAAAGTTGCACACATTGTGAAATAAAAAAGTTAGATGCTAAACTTAACAAGAATAAAAAAAATATGTTTGAAGTAGAGATTGCATATGCAACCCATTAACTTAAGAACGGGTTAATTTAAGCAATGTCTTATCTTACGACGCATCGTACGAGTAAAGTATGTTAAGCGGATCTAAAGTCACCCTAGGTATTTCTAATAATAAAGAGCAATGAAGCTCCTAATTCCTTTTATTCAAACAATTCAATTATTATTGAAATTACATGATTTTTGTAATAATATTTGACCAAATAAGTGTGAATTCAAAGTTATATGAAACTTTTAACAAAAATATGTTTGGGGTTGACCCAACAAGACCTGCACAAAAAGAAACACCATTTTAACCCAAGACCTGTTTTATACGTCAACCTATCCTTTTTGACACCTATAGTTCTGAGTATAAAGACACATACCAGCCTTCTCAAACGAGTATTAGATAATAGATTATTTGATTGGCTACCTTCCAATATTAGTTGATATATTTTTGGATGATTTGTTAGTCAACATGTATTTTAGGAAGATTAGATAATCATGAGTATGATGATTGGATAATCATTATCTATACATTCATCATCATTAGCTGTAGTCTAGTTGTCATTAGGCTCAAACTTGTATATTTGTATCTATAAATAATAGTGAAATAATATATCATAACCTACGGGGTTTTCTATCTTCAACATGGTATCGAGCTAGGTGTGATTCTCAGATCTATTCGATCGTAATGAGCCGCCATCTTCAACCACCTAACCCCGTCAAATCTCTCCATCTCTATTATCAAATCTCTCTATCTCTATTTTCAAAACTCTAGTTGTCGGCCACCATAAGCCGCTAATAAATTCCAAAAAAAATCTCTCAATTTTCTGTTATCATCAGTAAAACATGTTCATCTTTATTTTCATCATGATCGTGATTCAAACTACCAGATTGCTGAAGGTTCACGTGTACATCTCCAGACATTGCAATCTCACCTTCCTCTAGATCATCACGCTAGTTGCATACATTGTGAAATAAAAAAGTTAGATGCTAAACTTAACAAGAATAAAAAAAATATGTTTGAAGTAGAGATTGCATATGCAACCCATTAACTTGGGAACGGGTTAATTTAAGCAATGTCTTATCTTACGACACATCGTACGAGTAAAGTATGTTAAGCGGATCTAAAGTCGCCCTAGGTACTTCTAATAATAAAGAGCAATGAAGCTCCTAATTCCTTTTATTCAAACAATTCAATTATTATTGAAACTACATGATTTTTGTAATAATATTTGACTAAATAAGTGTAAATTCAAAGTTATATGAAACTTTTAATAAAAATATGTTTGGGGTTGACCCAACAAGTCCTGCACAAAAAGAAACACCATTTTAACCCAAGACTTGTTTTACCCGTCAACCTATCCTTTTTTACACCTATAGTTCTGAGTATAGAGACACATACCAGCCTTCTCGAACGAGTACTAGATGTTAGATTATTTGATTGGCTACCTTTCAATATTAGTTGATATATTTTTAGATGATTTGTTAGTCAACATATATTTTAGGATGATTAGATAATCATGAGTAGGATGATTGGATAATCATTATCTATACATTCATCATCATTAGCTGTAGTCTAGTTGTCATTAGGCTCAAACTTGTATATTTGTATCTATAATTAATGGTGAAATAATATATCATAACCTACGGGGTTTTCTATCTTCAACATGGTATCGAGCTAGGTGTGATTCTTAGATCTAATCAGCCGTAATGAGCAGCTATCTTTAACCACCTAACCTCGTCAAATCTCTCCATATCTATTATCAAATCTCTCTATCTCTGTTTTCAAAACTCTAGTTGTCGGCCACCATAAGCCGCTACTAAATTCCAAAAACAAAAACAAAAAAATATCTCATTTTTCTGTTATCATCACGTATGTTTGCTCAAACATATACCATATGTTTGATTTAGTTTCGTTATTTTTCTGTCTTATTTAATTTGAGGCATCTTAACATGCGACTATGACCCTGCTCTCTATCTAATTCCTCTAAAGGTATCCTCTTTTGTTTCCATCTGCTTTCTTGTGTTCTTTTCCAATCTCTTTCATTTTTTTTCTTTTTTCATCTAACAAATCTCAACAACAACAAATAAAAGAAAATCAATTTCCTCAAGCCTTCTCAATACGTTTCTTTTTCTTTTCTAATAGCTTTCTCCTCAAGCCTTCTCAAGTAAATCAATCTCCTTCTGGTTTTATTTGTTTTTCAAAGTCATTCTTATCACAAGTTTTATTTACTTTCCTTCTTAACTTTTGTTTCCTTCTTAAAAAAAGAAAGAAAAAAAGAAGTTTTGGGTGTTACAGCTTCCTACGCAAGTACAAGATTACATCAACAATCAATAAATCAAGTTTCTCGAAAGATAGAAGATTTATCGCCCCTTGAAAAGTTTAACTCCAGTTGGATCGTTCGAAAACCTCCCGCTCCAACTGCGGGGGAGTATTAGATGATAGATTATTTGATTGGATACCTTCCAATATTAGTTGATATATTTTTAGATGATTTGTTAGTCAACATGTATGTTAGGATGATTAGATAATCATGAGTAGGATGATTGGATAATCATTATCTATACATTCATCATCATTAGTTGTAGTCTAGTTGTCATTGGGCTCAAACTTGTATATTTGTATCTATAAATAATGGTGAAATAATATATCATAACCTACGGGGTTTTCTATCTTCAACTAATAACGAGAACCTGGCCGACCCTCTAATGCAGAAAGAGACCCGAATTTCTAGGAAGATGTAGAAGGAACTGCTATGGCTTAATAAATTACACGGGAAATTATTTTATTGTAAAACAATCATAAAGCTATGCAAGATCAAGCATATACTGAGAACAGATATATAAATATTCATAATGCATACCGTATCTTCATTGCTATTCCTTGGTTATCTAAGTACTCCCGTTGTGTTTGTAATGGTTGATTGGCAATTTTCTGACCCTTCTTGACATAATTGTACATCGAGCCATGAATCCTTTCACTGAAAGCATGAAATTGAGAAAATTTAATGCATGTCAAAGTCAACTAAAAAGTAATTATATTTCCACACGAAAAACGATTAGTATACCTTTGTGGGCATCAATGGATTGTCAAAGAAAGATTACTCTATTATACTAATTCTTGGCCTAAATTCCTTCTCAGGTATTGCCTTTAACATCGTTTGCACCTAATTACAAACTGTAAATTAAAAACCGTTGTGTATATTATATTCTTGAATTAATAAACAAAAGGAGACATGCTTAAGTACCTCAAAAACATGATCCAGAGGACATATGAAAGGTTGTCTTGTCATCGAACCTAGAAGAACTCTAGGATATGGAAACCATAATCTATCGAACCTACACCAGAATGAAGGCATAACTTATGAAATCGAAAATTCAAAGGACTACAAATTAGCATTGGGAAATAAACTTGACACAAGTAGTGACATGTAAAGTAAAAACCTTACTAATGTACGATTTAGAAGCTATGCTATTGCAAGGGCGGTCCTTATTTGCTTCATTAGCAATTCACTCGCATAAATTAGTTCACAATGAAAGTAGAAACCACAAATGGGAAAATATTGCAGTGGGTATAGAAGCATACTTGATAATTAACAAGAGTAAATATGTTTCAAGATTATGCTTCCCATCTAGTAATAAGCTTTTTGGAACAGATGGCTTGAATGCCAAGAAGCCTCATGTTTAAGATACAACAAACACACACAACTTATAATTTTAACAAGTATCGAAATGCTCGACCACAAAAGCTTGAAAATTTAATATTTGAAAGTTGAAATAGGCGTATATTTTTAGTGTCATACAAAAAAATGTTAGCTTAGGCAAAATGAACATATGTTCCTAATATTAAAAGTTCCAGCCTATAAATCTGGTTATGATCAAACGTGAAGCATTGGGAAGCATCAAATCCACAAAATTAAGGACCTGGTGAATCATTATATTTTGGTTGATCGAAGAAAACCATAGCTTCACGTAATCTGTGACGCTTTCCTTCAGTCTTGTATATTGGAATGTGGTATGTACAACATAAGCCTCTAATCTGAGTTGTTGATACATCGCTTGTAATTGCAGCATAAGGAATAAGATAAATGCTACTTAACTAAAACTAGATAATGATATATAATCGGATACAGAAAGCTAATTCTGGTACGTGAACAGAGTAAGTATGGCCGCTACAAAATATACTTTCCGACAGAAGTCCAAGCTTTTCATAAGCATAAACAAGCCCACTTTCGTCATTAACAGCGGCTCCCACTTGCGTCTGCACAAGATCATTGAAACCATTTTGATCCCATATCTTATCATCAGCTACAAGCATATATTTCCATTCTCTTGCTAATTTTTTCGCAGGTTCTGTTGGCCACCAGTGGAATATACCTATATTGTATACACCTCCAACTGTACAACCAAAAATAGAATGAAATTAGTATCATTCAAAACTTAAAGTTATATTGATCTGAAAACTCAATTTTCTTTTTATCAAGAAAAAAAAGAACTCAAGTTTTACCTTGTTGCCAAAGGTCTAACCGATCATCAGTTAATGTTAACGAGCAAGATATGGGAGTGGATTCTGTTCAAGTAACAAACATATTTAGTATACGGTTTTATTACTGCTTGGCCAATTTAGAAACAATTAAAAAAAACATGTGCAGGGAAGATAACTTTAACCAAACCATATCGGTATCACACATAGTAACAAACAGTTGTAAAAATGGGGTTATAGCTTGTGTACCTCTGAAATCTTGCGATCATCAAACAAGCTCTAGAACTGAATACAACAGTTTTCTGTTGCAACCAAACTAGCAGAATGGTCAAAATGCAAAATCCATACATGAGCCTTTTTATGCCTTTAGGACAGGAGAAGAAAGCTGATTAAACAAAAAAAATGAGATTGTAAATCCTTTAACCCTTTTTTTGTTGGCATATCTCCTATATTTTCACGCGAGAAGATACTATTACTAAACTTTTCACGGGCGAAGAAATTATCTCCTATATTTTCACGCGTGAAGATGCTTTTATCAAACTTTTCATGGGTGAAGAAAAATACGAACGAAGAAAAATATCTCCTATATTTTCACGTGTCAAGATACTATTACTAAACTTTTCACGAGTGAAGAAAAATATCTCGTATATTTTCACAAGTGAAGAAAAATATATCGTGTATTTTCACGAGTGAAGAAAAATATCTCGTATATTTTCACGAGTGAAGATAAATATCTCGTATATTTTCACGAGTGAAGAAAATATATTATCCTAGATTTTCACGGAGTGAAGATAATATGCTCTTATTATTTTCCACGCCAGAAGTGCTTTTACTAAACTTTTCTCAGCGGCAAAAGATACCCTTTATTAAAACTTAAATTGCTATTATTCTACTTGACGCAAACTAATTAAGTCGCTTATAGAAATCAAGACCTAATTCGTAATTCTATACTTTTATTGACACTATTTATAGTTTGAACAATGATAATAACTTCAAATGCATAATAATTCCAAATTCTACAATTAACTTTCATAAAAAAAACAGTTACTTGAAATTTTTGTGAAATCTGATTTGAAGAGCTAGTCTTCTTCGTTAATCTCAGCTTGCTTCCTCTTCTTCTTCACTCATATTGATCGAATTTTATGTTAGTTAGGATCGATTGTGATTTTTTAGGTTTTTAATGGTCAATAGTGGTTATCGGTGGTCTGAACGATGGCGTTTGGTGGTGAAGACTGTGCTGTTCCGTGGTGATGGTGATGAACAACTTTGATGTGGAAATCATCAGAGGTTTGTGTGTGTTTTTGTGTGTGTTCAGATAAGAAATGAGAGGACAAAGAGAGATGGAGTTCGATGGTGTGTAACAAATGAAAGAAGTTAACTTATATCTTTTATTATTTTGGACAAAAAATTACAAAAAGACCCTTCTACTTTTGTTTAGTGTAAAGTTACTGTAAATTGTAATTTAATTTTGAGCCATTAGATCTAAAAAAGAAGAGTTAAATGGAGGGCTAGGATCCCTTCCTTTCTTCTCATAAAAATTAACATTCTCAAATGAACGCTTGTCAGATATAATGTTCATAGATATTGTTATATACAGAAAAAGCCACTAACATCTAACTCACTAAAAGAGAAAAAAGAATAGAGAAACCAATAAAAGTGTTATGAATTCATTGAAAAGTAAAATTCACGAAGCATATCGAGCAACGAAACAGATTAGTTTTAGAAATAAAGTTGAACGATTATCATATAATAGATATTTAACGAAACAAATATTATTGATAGATAACACCTAAACTCTAAAGAGAATCCCGGAATTATAACCATTTGATATCCTAAGTTGTAAGTAACATTAATACTAAAGATCGATACAATAATACAAACACCTATAAAAATCCAGCATACTAACCCTAATTGAAAGTTCATTTGAATTGCGGCTTGGCAACATGCATTGTGATTCAATCCTGCCAGTACTATCGATCAATTCAAGGCTTTGAACACATGTTTCCATGTAAACTTTGTTAAATATTGATTCGGCTAAATCAAAACGCACCCCTGTATTAGGATTGTAAACATCGAATCTCATAGATTTATTGTCGATCAAGAAATAATATCTATTAGTTGGGAGTTGCATGACACCATTATAAAGATCCATCGTCCTTTTAGAACTGAATTTAAAATGCTTTTGCCAAGATGCATCATTATTATGTTGGAATATGTACGATAAATAATATATGTCCGGATTATTTATTCAAGACTACGGGGACGCACGCGTTAATACGTAGAACAATGATTAATATATTAAAGTAATATATTGTTAGTGATTAATAAACGATTATTAAATATATTAGTTACTTGTTTAAATGTTAAACATGAAGGACTAACATGCAAAATCGGAGAAAAAAAAGTGACGGTTTGCCCCCTCCTTTCCCCTAATCGGTTGAACACCCAATCCCTATGAGATTGGGATTACTTGACTTGCAAGGCAAGTTTTGAAGAGCCTATAAATAGAGATCTAAGGTTTATTGTTTATTCATAACTTGAAACTTAACCCTAAATCTCTCTTGTGCTCTCTCCCTTGTTCGACCGATCCTCAAACCCAAAAGGGTTACGGTTTTCCTCCTCCGGTGTCGTGCCATCGAACCAAACACCCCTAAGGGTTTTAGTTTGCATTCGAATTCCACAACCTTGGTGGGTTTTCGTGTGTTGATTGATTCCAGAACGAAGGTGATCGTTTGTTAAACACTACTGGTACCAACATACTTTATTGTTTGCTAAGAACGTATTGTGTGTGTCGAAGTAGAGAAATCTTCGTTTAGATTTTGGGTGGTTTGCGTGGTATTTTATATTATACACACGCGTATATTGAAGACGGTGGTTACGTTAATTGCTAAAAGGTACACGTCATCAATCTATTTGTTGATTATTTTCCTATACGTGATTATATGTTTTTCGCTGCGTACTCGTGTAGTTAATGGTTAATTAGGTCATAAACTTCAACAGTGGCATCACGAGCCATCGTATAAAATTCTAAATTACAAAGAGTAAAATTAAACATTAGGGTTCTTGGTTAATTTTAAGCCCTTTGGGCGTTTTTAGTTATAAAGATTGGATCTTGATTGATAATGAAATTATTAGAAACCCTAAGTTGCATAAAATTTTAAAGTGTTAAAATTCGACTTTTAATTATTATTGGTCCGTTTTGCTTGTAAATTAATTGTTAATTTGATATCCATGATGAACACATGCATGTTTATCATGGATTGATATGTGAT
>BQNB010073747.1:0-32013 GCA_026074375.1 Tanacetum coccineum
TACCGTTTTGCATAACATTAAAACTTATCACAATCCGCCAATCCCATTAGTTACCTTACCATTCAACTTCGAGTTTGAACACCCGTCCCATATTGTTAAAACACCTACGTCAACTTGTGACCCATCTTATCTAGTGAATCCAAAGTTGGAACCATCATAGACTTCATTAAGATTTCATATTCATACTTTCTTTTAAATTTTCGTTGTACTATATGGATGATTTTAAATTATCTATCAAACTCAGTTGTCATGAAAACTTCGTCGTTTTTACTTTAACTCTCGAATTATCTATGCAAGCCACTCCTTAAACTATTATAGCTTTTTAAAACATTTCTACTGACACTTCATAAACCATTTCACTACCACATAATAAACTATTTCGTTGTCTTCCATAAACTGCTTCCATGGTCATTTTATAAACCATTTTGTTATCGAGTCGCAAACAAATTGTTACCACATTATAAACTCCTTACTATTACATTATGAACTGTCACGTGATCCTCTCGAAAACTATTTTGATACCACCTCATAAACAATTTTAGTATCGTCTCATAAACAAAGTCGATGTCATTAATAAACTATCTTACTATCAATTGATAAACTATCATTTTATAAACCATTTTACTATCATTGACAAACCATTTTACCATCGTTTAATAAACTAACATTTTATAAACTACTTACAATCATTTCACGAATACCTTATGAATTACCTTCTTAACATCTTATATACTATTTTGCAATCATCCCAAAAACCACGTTGCTATCACCTTATGAATCATCTTGTTCTTACTTTATGAAACCATTTTTTATCACATAAATTATTTTACTATCAGCTCATGAGCTATTCAGCTATTTTCTTGTAAACAATCTTACGGTTTTCTCGTAAATTATTTTATTGTCATCATATAAACAACCTTACATCCATCTTGTGAATTATTTGTCATCTTATAAAACTTTTTGATACGTCTTTATACATAACACTATTTTTGACGCAAATGAGCATTACATCGTTAGTCCTCAAATATACATAGCCTGATCACTTATGTATAATTCAGGAAGGACCATGCCATGCTGAGAGTAGTCACCATAAAACTTTTGTCAATAATCCTTTTTCTACTTACATCCTTGAAAGCAAAGTTTTGTGTGTGTATTCATAAAACGCGTTTACTTCGAGAAATCGAATTAGTGACCATAGCAACTAGGTAGACCTTTACGTCACGTTACTATATAAAGTCGACAACATCTCATACCAAATATTAAGTCGAAAAGTCAAGATGCATCACTAGTCGCCCTAGGACAATCCGCCAACAAGTTTAGCCGCCATTAAGGAATTTACAAAATTACCCACTCAACCTCAACGTAATAATGTAGAACTTAGTAGATGCGACACCATCACAGGTATAAATTAGTTATCACTCTGGAAAGGAGAATGTTATAGATGTCGCTTTAAGCCAAAAGGAAACGGATAAGACCACCAGGATTCGAACTTTAGTCAGAATAATAAATTTGGATCTACCGACACAAATCTTGAATGTTCAAGCTAGATCAATTAGGAAATAAAAACATTGAGAATAAAACTTTTCATAGCATAATCAAGGAGTTAAAACCCGTACTTATGATACCCTCTATATTAAAGAAACGAAATTGATTAGCGCATATTAGGAGGATTAAGATAAGTATCCGCACCTTTTCACCAACACCACTCCGGAAGGCAACTCAAACTGAATTTCGAGACGAACTTCTTTTAACACAGGGAGACTGTAACAACCCGCATTTTCAGGTCATTTTACATCAATAAATATTTCACTATTTGTTTTAGACTTTTACGCGTTTACTTTTAATTTTAACCGTTTAGTTAAATCGCGTAAACGAAAAATCAACATTTAACGTAAACCGGCATTAACCAAATAAAAGTTTACGTCAAATATGTGTTATATAATTAGTATGGAGATAATTTATAACTTTTCATATTTTCCTAAATATTTTCCTAGATATTATCTTTGATATTTTCCTTGATATTTTCTTAGATATTTTTCTAAATATCTTTTAGATATTTATGTTATAAAAGGAAACCAACTAGCTCATAATTTCTCATTTTCTCAGTTACATAAGAAACAAAAGATCTCTCTTTCTCTCTACAATATCCCATTGCTCAAAAGCAAGCCAAAAACAATTATAGTTTCCATTTTATTTATATTGCAAGCATACAAGATTGATCAAGGGTATAATCTAAGGTGTTTCAAGTTAGTTTGCAAGTTAGGGTTTTATTTCTAAGCAAGGGTTTTCAAGATCAAGTTAGGGTTTTTCATAAGGATTTGGGTTTAGAAGCAAGATCTAGGGTTTCCATTTGATTTCATACTTTGTAAGCATACTACACTCTCCCTGTTGATTTTCATACATATGGATTATGTTCGTACTTGCATTATGTATTTTTATTCATAAACATCTTAATTATGAAGTTATATCACCAACTAGTTTACTTTTATAAACATTTGCAAATAAATCATGAACACCACTTACTTATGATTTTAGACTTGTGGTTAGGTTTAAAGTTCATAAACTAGCTTAATTAATCTTATAATTATTTCATCATATTGTGAAGTATTGGATGGGATTAGGTTAGTGGATGATTGTGATTGTAGAAGGTGATTAAAATATCTAGACTAGTGGATTTGTGATATGAAAATAGGGTAGAAATACTTGACGAAAATGTGTAAAATACCCTTTGGGGGCAGCAGGTTTAGGACAGTAGGTTGTGAACGTTTAGTCGAGCTAAAACCTTAAAAATGTGTTAGTGCATCTTAACACGATTCCGTGCATATAAAAAACTCGAAAAACAAATGTAAAACGAAATAGTTATGGCCAAAACTAAATTTTAAACAATACCGGCAAAACAAGTTTTCGGCATAAATCTGGCAGATTTATAAATGGTATGTTTGAGGGCTTCGGGTCTGATTCGGCTTAAATATAAAACTACAAAGTTGTCGGGAATGATGTTTTACTTTAAGATCGCGATTTTCTAAGCCCGAGAGTATGTTAAAATGAGTAAAATCACCATAAAAATTGGGTAACTTCTTATATAAACACTATTTTTCCTGACATGAATAGTGTTAGTTCGTTTTCAATAAAAACCTTACAAAATGATGTAGCATTACTTAAATAGTATTTATACATGTTTTTAACTTTATAAATATTATTTTACAAAATGATTAAAGCTGGATAACCTTATATTAATTTTTCTACACTATTTTTCCTGACATGAATTGTGTTGGTTCGTTTTCAACAAAAACCTTACTGAATGATGTAGCGTTACTTATATAGTATTTATACATGTTTTTAACTTTATAAATATTACTTTATGAAATGATTAAACTATTTATATAATATCATTATATAAATAATAAACATATTAAATCAAGCGTTATTAACAAATAATAAATTATTGGACATTAAATATCAAGCGTGACTTAAACATTGTTTCAACTTTTATAAATTAAACAAAACTCTTAGGGGGTGATATAACTTGATAATATACATTGTTGTATTTATTTTAAATACATTATTCTTATACGACCTATAATTAATTAGGTTGCATTTCGGATCATTCGTGACGTTTCACTATATTGATTTTGCTATAATCGATACATTCACTTAAGGTGAGTTTATAGCCCCTCTTTCACTTGTTTTACATTTGCTTTACAAATCTCGGGGGAATACATGCTCGTTACAACTTGTTTACATATATCTTTTACAATCTCTTTTACATACTTGATTGCATACTTAATCTCGTAATTCATTTATATACTCGGATACATGAACGTTTACAAACTCGTTTTCATGATTGATTACAAACTTGTTTACATAAATGTTTACAAACTCATTACATGATTGCTTACAAACTCATTTTCATATCTCACGGTGAGATTCAATACTAGTTTTTACTTATGGACACAACAACTTTACTTTTACTCGAATGATTACGGATTAGCTTAGGTTGCATGAACTGTTAATTAATTGGAGGCTAAGCGCGAATGTTATAAAATAGATCTATTGGGGATTGACAACCCCCGTTCGGGTTATTAGCTCTCACTGGTTCGAGATCGAACTAACGAACATTATTCCATGTCAGAGCACGACTGGCTTGGTGCTTCAGGGCCAGCACAACATACTCATGAACTTTTATCGTGCCTTGAATAAAGTGGCATACTGATAAGTCTACGTCGCAGTTTCATAAACTTAAGGGTGCAATCGTAATCACTCATCATGTTGCATACTAGGCAATACATAGTTGAAACATTTTGTGATATTGTGCTCATTACAATTATCATACTCTTTGAAACATTATGGTCCAACATTCATACATACAATTTTGGTAACTATTATAACATGCATACTTTACAAATCTTTGATTCTAACATTTTAACAAACGCATTTTGAGTGTTTCGTGTTTACACGCATTTTAAAAACTTATATATTTGAATTTACGAGTTGCATGTCTTGTATGGGCGAGACTTGTAACACGGTAATTTTGTATATATAGTTTTTGTGACTAACATTTATGCTTACAAAAATCTATGAACTCACCAACTTTATGTTGACACTTTTAAGCATGTATTTCTCAGGTGAACAAGCTACTTGACATAATTGATGTGCATTGGAGTCCAAACTTTACAAGATTACTTTTCAAATAACATGTTTAGAGGTCGTTCTCTCACCTCTTGTGCAAAGGTACTCATGGAGTAACGCTTCCGATCAACATTCCGCTGCGACCTATTTTGGGGGTGTTACATTAAATGCGATGATCAACTTGAACTTTACAAGTTCAATATTAGAAGAAGTATGTGTTGGAATTTTGTGTGCTTAAATGTTTAATATACGGAGTAATATACATATGATGTAGATGTAGATGTAGATCATAGAATATAATTCCGGGGAGAATGTGAGAAATTGTGATATTTAAGAAAAAAAAGAGACTCTTAGTGGTCAACATGATTAATTATGTTAAGTTTCTTGCGAGTGAAAATAAATAAGTGAGCCATTTATTTTTATTAAAAGAAAAAGTTTTTATACATTTAACTTATTTATGATCAATGAACACGATGTATCATGTTTTAACTTAAACTCAAAGGATTCTAATCTATTTAAGAATTCATCAAAAACGCAATTTGAAACTTCGATTCAAGGTTTTGTACGGTTCTTTTATGTAAAAAACGTATCTTTAGTTAATTAGGAACAAATTTTTGTAATCTCATGTTTCGAAAATGTAACATATGATTCATATTATTTGGAAAATCAGTATATAAATATTAGTTTTCTTAAAAATTTAAGTGAATCTAAAATAGTTATTTTGAATCATTCAATTGTATTTAATCAACAAAAAATACGTATAAAAAATAATATATCAACACGAGTAAATGCACTTCTCACGTTTATTTCACAAATTTTCACGTTAAATACTTCTCATTGATCCTTCTTGCTTGATGAATATTATTTTTTAAAAGCGATTCATAGCATATTAATTGAAAAATGATATATTTCCCAAAAATATCATTCTAGGACTTATTACATATAGGCCAAATATTTATAGGATGTCGATCAGAAGTAATAACGTGAAAACAAGGCTTATGTCTTGATATACTCATATGAGATAACAAGTCTAACTAATAAAAGTACATAAGTTTAATTATCATGATAATTAGCTCATGAAGTCATGAAACTTCTTAACGTTAAATGTATTTTGTATTTAATTAATTACTTACAGAAATCTCAAACTTTCCATAATGTTATTTTATATTAGGGTAAGTTTCTATAATTACAAATATGAGTTTAGGGTTGTAATTTGGTAAATGGTTCTGATATAATTAGCAGAAATGACATATGGGTTCATAAAAATTGGTTGACTAGCCTCTCATAAGTCATAGGTTATCTTTTTTGTCAAAATTTGGCGTGGTTCTCACCTCATCTTCTATTCATTGTGTCATATATCTTTGTGACATGCAAAAGATTGACATGCATAATAATAATCAATAGGGAAAGCAAAATATGGCAGTTGCAACCAAACTCACCATCACAATAATCCTACTTGCCTTTCTTCTTATCATAGTTTATTTATCTCCTATAAACATACATCTAATCTCTTCTCTATCGTCTCTTATTCGCCATCAACATCGGCTTCCAGATTTTTGCAACATGAAGATACACTCGAGATCAAAGTATTTTATACTACACCTTCAATGACAATATATGCTTTTTTGAAGTCATGTTACAAATTTCTAATTCGTTCTTAATTTTTTTCATTAGAATTATGATGTTAGATTGTGAAAAGTTGAAGAACAGTTAGCAAAAGCACGGGCCATAATTCAACAAGCCATTGTTAACAACAGCTCTACGTCTACTTTAAAGAAGAAAATGACATAAGTAATCCATCAAACTCTATAAACAATTCATAATTTGGTTTATAGATGACATAAGAAAATGACAGAATTCAACAAGCCATTTCTTCGTCTCTCGACAAGCCACGTTATGGTTGTTTCATCTATCGAATGACATTCTTCAACTGTAAATAAAAGAAACAATATAAGGACAAAGCATAATCAAACGTGAATGGAAGCAAAAAACGAACCTCAAGTTCGTCAACATTTCTTTCATTCTTCAAATCCATTTCTTTTCTTTTTAATTAAACGTGAATGGAATCAAACTGGAATGAAATGAATCTATACTATTATGGTTCTTTATATAGGGTATGGAAAAACCATTGGCATGATTTTGAATTTGAAAACTAACAATTTCTCGCCTTTAGAACACAAATTTCCAGCCATGGTGTATTTTCAGGCGTGATTCTTACAACATATTCTCTTATTGCCAGCATATGTCAACCCTTAAACAGAACTGAGATTCCATAAATATCACAACTATGTCAACACTTTCATAAATATCACAACCATGGTCTATTTCCAGGCGTGATCCATAAATATCGCAACTATATCACATTAACTTTGATTGAAGAGTTGCTGTCATTGCATATTTGTCTATAGTACCTTCCATAAATAGATTAAGTTTTCACATTCCACTTTTCAGTTTCAAGAAAATAGCCTTTTTCCTTTATATATTAGTATAGATGACTCAACTGGACGATATGATATTCCGATTATATAGATTGAGTTAACTGGTTTTGTTTTAGTGATTTCTTCAAACCGAGAACATTTACATCTAATTAGTTCGATTCTAGATTTGTCCCACCTCAGCTTTTAGCTGTTTAGAAAATTAATACATTTTACTAAAAAGTGACCCCTCTTTAAAAAACGTGCAAAGAAATACACAGTTCTCAATAGTTGATATTTACCTTTTTAATGATCCTCCCACTTCCATTGTCTCTCTCTCATTTGTATCTTCTCTTTCGATGATATTTACTATACCACTTCCTACTCTATTTTTTGTCCTCTTTCTCTCAGTAAATCTTTCCATGTTATCGAGTTTTTTGTGGATGACGATGCATTAATACATTTTACTAAAACGTCGGTCTATACTTAAAAAACGTGCAAACAGGTGCACGACGCTATGTTGATTGGGGGTTTGGTTGGGATTTTGAGAGTGAGATGTATTGTCATAACTGGTATTCTGGTAAGATTTTATGTTTCATAGGTTTAGGGTTTTTATAGATCTAGGTTTTTTTTAAGATTAGGGTTTTTGTTTTATTTACGGTTTTTTCGTACGATGTGTAATCAATTAGGGTTTTTGTCAAATCAATTTAGGGTTTTTGTGAAAATGAATTAGGGTTTTGTTTTAATTTAGGGTATTTGTGAAATTAAGGGTATTTGGGGTATGGATTTGTGAAATATTAGAAAGATTATTTGATGATAGGGGTTGTCTGCGTTTATTTTGGGGGCGTTTAGAAATGAATTAGGGTTTTGTTTTAATTTAGGGTTTTTGTGAAATTAGGGATGTTTGGGGTTTGGATTTGTGAAATTAGAGGTGTGAAATTAGGGATGTTTGGGGTTTGGATTTTGGAACGATTATTTGATGATAAGGGGTGTCTGCGTTTATTTTTGGAGCGATTATTTGATGATGGGGCGTGTTTACGTTTGCTTATTTATTAGGTTAGTGGAGTAAAAGAGTGGTCATTTTTATGATATGATTTTGCTTCTTGCTCAGTCCTCTCCTCCCTTCCCATTTCCTCCACCTGCTGCCGTCCTCCTCCACCTTCCTACACTATACCTAAGAGGGGGCCGAGGGGGTAGGGGGCCGGGGTGTGCTGGAGGGGGGGTGGGGTGTGTATCGTGGGGGGGGGGTGGGGATGGGCCTGAAGGGTGGGGGCGCGCTAGTTGGGGGGTGGGGGGGTAGGGCCTGGGGGGAGCGGGGGGGCCTGACTGGGCCTGGGGGGCGGGTGGATGGGGGGGCGGGGGGGGGGGGGTTGGGGGCGGGGGAGGGGGGGGGTGTGGGGGGTGGCGGAGGGGGGGAATGTCTAGGCGAGCGTTCGCGAAGGGGGGTTAGGGGAGGGGCCGAGGGGGCCGGTCCTTGTGGTTGGGGCGGTTTGGCGTGGGAGGTTGGGGTGTTTGATGCTTTCGATGAGATCATACTGACAAGTCTTTGTGGGTTAGGACTATCTCGTGTGTGTAGGGTGATTGGTACAGTGATTTGTGTGAGTGTAGCTCGTAGATTAGGAGGTAAGTGGTGGTTATTTAGTTTAGAGGTTATAGGCTCTATGTGGGACTTCAGCTGTGGTACATTGCCTGCCGAGGGGCGTTTTGTGAAGTAACGCGAGTGTTATGTTAGTTGGTGTGTGGGGGGGTGGGCGGCTTGGTAAAATTTTGGATTGAAGATTTAGGCGGCTTGTTGATGTGGGGGCGGTGGGTTAGTTGGTGTGATGTTAGTCTTTGTGTACTTGGTTGTGTATACATTAATATTTAAAGTAAGGAACACATTTGAGGGCGCTTTGCTAGGTTGGCGTTAGGTGGCGCGTGAGGTTATTATCCTTGTTGTGTTGGGTGGGGGGGAAGTGGGGTGGGGGGGACCTGAGAGCTGTGCCTGTCTTCCTCTCCCTCTCCTCCTTTCTCTCCTACCTATCCTCCTTCTTCCCTATCCTACCTAAGCCTCCTTCCCACTTCCTTACTATTCTATTCCTCCTCTTCCTCTTATCCTCCTCTCCCTCGAGCCTAATCACCACTATCCTCCTACCTTCCTATCCTCCTTGGTCTGTCCTCTCCTCTAAGGCTCTAACCTCTTTTTCCTCTCCTGCCTTATGGAATGTGATCCTTCCTCCACTCCACTCCTTTCCTCCTACCCTACCTTAGACATTGACCCTTATCCTTACTCCTCCTTATCCTCTCACCTCCTCCTCTCCTCCTTCCTCCTTCCTCTAAATACCTGCTACCTCCCTCGGGTGGTCGCTAATAGGGAGACCTACTAAATATCCTCTCTTCCTTACTCTCTGCCTGATCCTTCCTCTTCCTCATCCTCTCCTGCCTACCTCACCCACCTTCGCATACCTTTTCCTTTTCCTTGCTTCCTACCCCTGGGCTTTATTTCCCCCCCCTTCCCTCCACCCCTCCTGTCCCTAAAGTCCTCAACCTTCCCTACTCCTCCGTGTAAGGCCGGGCGCTTGTCTAACTCCTACCTTACCCTCTAACCTACCTTTCCTACATCCTCCCTACTCCTAACCTGCCTACCTCTCCTTCTCCCTACTATCCTCTCTCCATCCTCTTTCCCCCCCCTCTGCCATACCTCTATCTCTCACTCTCCTCCTATACCTCTTTCTCCTTCCTCCTCCTACCTCTACCTCCTTCCACTCCTCCCCTCTGGCCTTCCTCCTGCCCCTCCTACGTCCTCCTCCTTCCTCACATCCCCCTTATACCTCTTCTCCGTACCTCTGTCCTTCCTATACTCTACCTACACCTCCCTTACCTCCTTGGGGGACTCCTCCTTCGCCTCCTCTCCTGTTCATCCTCCCCTCCTGTACTAACCAATACCCATCCTTCCTCCTGTACCTCCCTACTCATTTACCTCTTGCCTTGCCTACCTCTCCTATACCACTCCTCCTCCCTTATCACCTACCTTCTCTAACTTCCAACTCCTCCTAATCCTCCGCTACTAAAAACCCTTCCTACCTAGCTATTCCTAACCTCCTCTCACTTCTACTCTTTCTCGTTACCGTAACCTAAGCCCTCACTACCCTCTCCTCAATATTCCACTTTGTTCCCTCCTGATCCTACGTTGAGTTTGACAGAGAATATCCTCTGACCTCCTACATCTCTCTATGATCCTCCTCCTCCTCCTGTCCTCCCCTTCCACTCCTATCTCCTCCTACCTCTCTCTCCTAAGTACCCTACAGCCGTGCCTGCTCACCTATAGGCCAGACCTGCCTACCTAATCCTTCCTTCAATCCTTTCCACCTCCCCTCCTAAACCCTATCCTACTCTCCTCTCTTTATCCTCCTACCTTCTATCCTTTATCCTCTACTTCCTCTGACGTCCTCCTCATACTCCCTACCTGCCTCCTAGCCTCCTCCTCCTCCTATACCTAGGCCACTTACTCTTTCCGCCTCATACCTTATTCTCCTCCTACCTCCTTGCCAACCTTGTCTCCTACCTATCCTCCTCTCCTTACATACCTTCTATACCTTCTCCTTTCCTATCCTTCTTATATTTACTCTTCCCACCTCTTTCCTCCCTCCTAATCCCCTTGCTTCCTTTTCTACCTCCTACCTCCTTTCTCTTTCCGTTCCACTCCTTCTCCTTCTTTCCTACCATCCTATCCTTTCCACTTTCTCCTCCTTACCGACACTCCTCTCCTGCCTCACCAGCTGCCTCCTCTTCCTCCTACCTTTTCCGTCCCCTCCTCTCCTTCCTACCTACCTTCCTTCTCCTGCCTCTCCTCTCCTCCTATCCCCTCCTGACTCCTATCCTCTTAATGATTCCCTAACCTCCTTACCTCCTACCTCCCTCTACCTTAGTCTCCTCTCCTACCTTACCTCCGTACTTCCCTTCACCACCTCGTATCCTTCCTAGCTCTATATCCTCTCTCCTCTCTCCTGTACTTCCTTCCTGTCCTCCTACCTCCCCTAATCTCCCTCAGACCACTTCCATTGTCTCTCTCTCATTTGTATCTTCTCTTTCGATGATATTTACTATACCACTTCCTACTCTATTTTTTGTCCTCTTTCTCTCAGTAAATCTTTCCATGTTATCGGGTTTTTTGTGGATGACGATGCATTAATACATTTTACGTAAAAACGTCGGTCTATACTTAAAAAACGTGCAAACATGTGCACAACGCTATGATTGGTCGTTTGGTTGGGGTTTTGAGAGTGAGATGTATTGAAATAACTGGTAAGATTTTATGTTTCATAGGTTTAGGGTTTTTATAGATCTAGGGCTTTTTTGAGATTAGGGTTTTCGTTTAATTTACGGTTTTTTTGTACGGTGTGTAATCAATTAGGGTTTTTTTGGTTAATTTAGGGTTTTTTTGTCAAAATCAATCTAGGGTTTTTGTGAAAATGAATTAGGGTTTTCTTTTAATTTAAGGTATTTGTGAAATTAAGGATGTTTGGGGTACGAATTTGTGAAATATTGGAACGATTATTTGATGACAGTGGTTGTCTGCGTTTATTTTGGGAGCGTTTGAAAAGGAATCAGGGCTTTGTTTTAATTTAGGGTTTTTGTGAAATTAGGGATGTTTGGGGTTTGGATTTGTGAAATTAGAGGTGTGAAATTAGGGATGTTTGGGGTTCGGATTTTGGAACGATTATTTGATGATAAGGGGTGTCTGCGTTTATTTTTTGAGCGATTATTTGATGATGGGGCGTGTTTACGTTTGCTTATTTATTAGGTTATTCGAGTAAAAGAGTGGTCATTTTTATGATATGATTTTGTTTCTTGTAGTACATGGTGTTATGCTGGGTTTTCAATTTCCTTTTTTTGTATGCAACAAATGTGCAGTTGTTACGAATGTTTGTCTTATTTGGCAGCGGTTTGTCAGTCTTGAAAAGGACAGTGGTTTGGCATTTAGTGTAGCGGTTTACTAGGTAGCGATTTATAGGTTTCGAAGATATTTTCTCATAGCGATTTAGAAAACAAAGCTCTGCCCACTTCATTTCTAGGTAGCGGTTTGGCATTTTCTCTTCGTAGCGATTTACCAGCTCTATCTTCGTAGCAGTTTGGCACTCGCGGAGGTTTACACCATAGCTATTTACAGGTTTTTGAAGACTATTTCTCATAGCGATTTGGGGAACAAACCTCTGCCCATTTCATTTTTAGGTAGCGGTTTGGTGGTTTGTCTTCGTAGCGGTTTACCATTCGTAGCGGTTTGGAAATAGCGGTTTGTTACAGGTTTTGAAGATTTTTCTCAAGGTCTTTTGGGAATCAAACCTCTGGCCATTTTTCTTCGTGGTAGCGGTTTGGTATAAATTCTTCATAGCGGTTTGACGGTAGCGGTTTGACAGTAGCGGTTTGATTACTATTCCAGCGGTTTGGGACACTGTTTTGGAATATTGGACCACTTTGGAATTTGGACTATTTTTCAAACTTGAAAAACGTAACAAACTCAAACAACAAAACACTTAAACAAACATCACCACTTTTAACATACAATCACTAATCATTGTTCGATCAAATTAAATAATTTCACAATCCATTAAGATGGCTAATCTATCAAAAGATATTCAATGTGCCGGTTTCGATACCCGACCACCTATGCTTGATAGGATTGACTTTGCATCATGGCAGCAACGTATTCGACTGTATTGTCGGGGAAAAGAGAATAGGGTGAACATCCTCAAGTCTACTGATGAAGGACCTTTTCAGATGGGAACATTTAGGGAAACACTTGCTGAAGGAAATGAAGGTGCCCTTCATCTAGGTCCAGAACGAGCTCGAGTCTATTATGACCTTTCACCTGAAGATAAGGAGAGGTATAACGCTGACATTCGGGCAACAAATATCCTACTTCAAGGGTTACCAAAAGACATCTACACTCTTATCAATCATTACACTGATGCAAAAGACATTTGGGATAATGTGAATATGCTCCTAGAAGGTTCTGAATTAACAAAAGAAGACCGTGAATCACAACTGTACGATGACTTTGAACACTTCCATCAGAACAAAGGAGAAACCATTCACGATTACTATGTCAGGTTTACTAAGCTCATCAATGACATGCGAAACATCAAGATGACCATGCTCCGAATGCAGTTGAATTCAAAGTTTATCAATAACATTTTTCCTGAATGGGGGAGATTTGTAACAGCAGTGAAACTGAACAGAGGATTGAAGGAATCAAACTATGATCAGCTGTATGCTTATTTGAAGCAACATAAGGCACATGCCAATGAGAACAAAATGATGTTGGAATGATTCACTCAACACACGATTGATCCTCTCGCCTTAATGTCTAATGTTTCACCTCAACAGTACTCCTCACAATCATCTACCACTCCACCATCCACACATGTTCCATCAGTCACCTATCAACCACACTTTGTTGATAACACACAACTTGATTCAGGACTCTCTCCAACGGACAATTTGATTGAGAATTTAACCAACACACTTGCCATACTCACCCAATCATACAAAACATACCTTCCTCAAACTAACAATCAACTTAGAACTTCATCAAATACAAGGAACCAAGCCACAATTCAAGATGGCAGGGTTGTTGTTCAGAATGTTCAGGGTCGACAGAACAGAGGTCAGGGGAACAATACAGAGGGTAACAGGTGCAGCTAGTAATGAGGGAGCTCAAAACAGAGTTAGGAATGCAAATCCGGGTCAAGCAAGGCAAATTAAGTGTTATAACTACAATGGTATAGGCCACATAGCAAGGAACTGCACTCATCTTAAGCGGCCACAGAATTCAGAATACTTCAAAGATAAGATTTTACTAATGCAAGCTCAGGAGAATGAGGTGGTGTTGGATGAAGAGCAGTTGCTGTTTATTGTAGGTGGTCAAGACAATGCTTTTGATAAAGATGTGGATGAGCCACCGGTTCAAGACTTGGCACTCAATGTGGATAATGTGTTTCAAGCTGATGAATGTGATGCTTTTGATTCTGATGTGGATGAGGCTCCCACTGCATAGACTATGTTTATGGAAAATCTATCATATGCATATCCTGTTTATGATGAAGCTGGTCCGTCATATGATTCGGACATTCTATCTGAGGTACACGATCATAATAACTATCAGGATGTTGTTTGCGAGCATCATGAAGTACACGAGATGCACAAAGATGTACAACCAAACTGCATTGTTGACTCAGATGCTGATTATACGGGTGATAGTAATATGATTTCATATGATCAGTATGTGAAGGACAATGCAGAGCTAGTTGTACAAAATAATGTATCTTCTGTACAAAATGATGCATACATGATGATAATAAATGAAATGCATGAACAGACTGCCCAATGTGTTTCTGTGAAAGCGCAGAACAAAGTAGTTGATGCATCATTAACCGCTGAACTTGCGACATATAAGGAACAAGTTGAATTGTATGAAAGACGGGTCAAGTTTGAATTAACTGAAAGAGAACAAAAGATTGACGAACAATTAAGAATAGTTATCACTGACCATAATATTAAGGAAGAAAATTTGAAAAAGGAACTTCATTCTGTAAAAATGTAACATAACTCTACCATCAACCATAAAAAGTCAATGGTAGAAGAAGTTACGTCTTTGAAAAAGGATTTTAAACAGAAAGAAAACAAATACCTTGAAGAATTTTTAGACATGAAAGCCTTAAAAGAGAAGGTTGAAGATAAATTATTCAAACAAGGCCAGTCTCTTCAAACAGTTCACATGTTATGTAAACCAAAACCCTATTATGATGAACAAAGAAAGGTATCTATTGGCTACAAGAACCCCTTATGTCTCACCCGTGAAAAGCAAGTTCAACATGCTTTATATAATGGTCATGAAATTATCAAAACCCATTATGTCCCGACCATAGTACACAACTCAGAGGATACCCTAGAGATAGCTGAAATCACTAGGAAGAAAATGAATGACAAAATAAAAACCCCTCTGTGGACTAAACAAAACATTAACATTAGACCCCCAGATTACTCGAAAGAGAACTATCTGGCGACCTTCACTCCACAGATACAACTGGCCCTCGAACAGATATTTTGGTCCAAGGATGTCCTCAAGATAAAATCCAAAGCTCAAAAAAGAGCAGACCAAAGACTCAATACCAATCAAAGCTTTGACAGTGTATTCTCCCAATACACCTGCAACGCTTGTCCCCAGGGTGCTTCCAACAAAAAGTTAAGTGAAAATTAACATTTTTGCACTTATACAACTTTTTTTAGAATTTGAAAAAACCTCTAAAAAGAGAATTACACCAGCGGGTCTCACTAAAGGGGAAAGAGGATTTGAACAAACAAAGGAATGTTATCTCACCGAGGTCATTCCATTTTTCAAAACACTTAAAGAACATTTTGAGGGCATTCAGAAGGCTCTCACTAAAAAATCAAAGAAATGAAAGAAATTTTTAAAGAACTGGAAGCTAAGGTTTACCAAAATGTTGTGAATATGAAGTATGATGAGATTGAGCAGAAACATCTTCTCATCACAAATGATAATCTAATATTGCAACAAATTCTGAGCTTACTGTATCTAGATTTACTGAAATGCATGATGCCCACACTGTTGTTCAAGCACGTTGTCTGGAACTTGAAGCAGAGCTTTCTAAATTAAATGATAAGATTCAAAAAGTTGATAATAATGAATTGGTAAAACTTTTTCCCAACCTTGAGGTAAATCACTTAAATTTACAGTTAACGTATCAACACCGTAAAGAAAGTTTTAGAAACAAAAATTCAGTCTTTGTAATCGAAAAAATGAAAGCTTCCATTCAAGGAAAGGACAACACAATTAAAAAATTGAGAATGCAAATCTCTCAATTAAAGGAAACTTATAGTGAAGTAGACCGTACTCTTGATTTCAGGGCCTTAGATTTTCAGATCACTCAATTAACTGAAAAAATCACTGTTCTTCAAGAACAAAATGAGCTTTTTAGGGTCGAGAATGAAAAAATTAAGCAGCATTACAAAGAATTGTATGATTCTATTAAAATCGCGCGTGCTAAACATATCGAACAGACAACTTCATTGTTAACTGAAAATGAGAATCTAAAGGTCTAAATAAATGAAAAAATGAAATGTGTCACTATGGATTCTGTAAAACCAAAAGTTCTTGACATGGTATGTATGCTATCAATGTTGAACCAATTCCCCCTTGCTGTAGGAACAATAGTAAAGTTCATCTAGATTATCTCAAACATCTTAAGGAAAGTGTAAAAACCATTCGCGAGATTGTAGAGGAAGCTAGGGTTAAAAGACCTTTAGATAGATCACTTGCTTCTGCTTGCCTTTACACTAAACAATCTCAGGAACTGTTAGAATATGCGATTGGCACTTGTCCGAAAGACTTCAATAAACAAGATAACAAACATGCTACTACCCCTTTAAATAGGAAAAAGCGAGTTACTTTTGAGGACCAATGTGAAACGTCAAATAATAACACACACAAACATGTAGAGCAACTGAACATTTCGAAGAATAATGTCCTTGTGATTCCTTCTACATGAGTAAACAGTTGCACTGATGCTAGCGGATCAAAGCCTAGGAGCAATACCAAGAAAAATAGGATCTCGTCGGCTAAAAGTGTTAACAAGAAGAAAGTAGAAGAACACCATAGGACAAATAAATATAGTCTGAAAAAATTGAATCATATTGATTATAGTATTAGCTCTAAGCGTGCTGTAATTAATTTGAATTATCGTTATGTTTTCAAAACATGTAACAAATGCTTTCTTTCTGTAAATCATGATATGTGTGTGGTTAATTATTTTAATTATGTGAATGCATCCCCCTCTGTTAAAAATGTTGTGAGCAAAGTTAAGAAGGTTTGGAAACCTAAGCAAGTTAAGCAAGCTTGGAAAGCAGCAGGAAAACTACTTACCAATGTTGGTTATCAATGGAAGCCCACGGGAAGGAAATTCACTTTAGGAGAACAGTGCCTTTTAACTAGGTTCACTAAATCCAAAGTAGTTCCTGTTCAGCAAACTAACAACGTTAGTACTAGTAAAATTATGATAACTGAGAACTTAAGTCACACATCTCAGAAACCATTAACTAGATACCAACGTAGAAATAAACAGTACAAGGCAGTTCCATCTAGCCTTCCCACTCCAACTGAGAATCAGGCAATTAATGCCTCTATGCAATCTGTTGTTGCTTATGCTAACCAACAGGACCCCAACAAAAATTAGGGATCCAACTTTCCAAACTCTCCATCTTCATCTGTTTTCAAATGCAGGTCGTACAGATCGTCCTTTGGTATTTGGACTCAGGCTGCTCAAAACATATGACAGGGAATCACTCACAACTTAGGAATTTCATGAAAAAGTTCATCGGGATAGTCAGATTCGGGAATGATCATTTTGGTGCTATCATGGGTTATGGAATTACGTGATTGGTGATAGCTTGATCTCCAGGGTATACTATGTGGAGGGACTTGGACACAATATTTTCTCTGTTGGGAAATTTTGTGATTCCGGTCTTGAAGTTGCATTCAGGAAGCATTCATGTTATGTTCGAGATATAGATGGTGTTAAATTAATTAAAGGTTCTTGTGGTTCTAACTTGTACACTATCTTGGTTGCAGACATGATGAAGTCCTCCCTCATCTGCTTGTTGTCCAAAGCCTCCAAGAACAAATCATGGTTATGGCATCGTCATTTAAACCACTTAAACTTCGATACCATCAATGACCTTGCCAGAAGGGATTTAGTAAGAGTCTTATCAAGATTGAAGTTTGAGAAAGATCATCTTTGCTCAGCGTGTCAACTAGGAAAGAACAAAAAGCATACCCACTGACCCAAAGCTAAAAATACCATTATGAAAGTTCTACATACCCTTTATATGGACTTGTGTGGACCAATGCGAGTGCATAGCATTAATGGGAAGAAATACATTTTGGTGATCGTTGATGATTATTCCAGATTTACATGGGTTAAGGTTTTAAGATCAAAGGATGAAATTCCATAATTTGTTACTAAATTTCTAACGTAAATTCAAGTTGGTCTTAATAAAGCCGTTAGATTCATCTGCACTGACAATGGAACTGAATTTGTCAATCAAGTTCTGACTAAATTCTATGAAAAGGTCGATATCTTTCACCAAAAATCCGTTCCGAGAACTCCTCAGCAAAATGGTGTTATCGAAAAACGGAACCGTACCCTTGTGGAAGCTGCTCGGATGATGCTGATTTTTTCAAAGGCTCCGATGTTTCTATGGGCAGAAGCTGTTGCTACTGCTTGTTACACCCAAAATCGATCCCTAATTCACACTCGTCATAACAAAATCCCATATGAGCTGGTGCATGATAAAAAGCCTGATCTTACCTTTCTCCGAGTCTTTGGTGCCCTTTGTTACCATACAAATGACAGCGAGGATCTTACAAAATTGCAACCAACAGCTAATATTGGAATTTTCGTTGGTTATGCACCAAGCAAGAAGGGTTATAGAATTTATAACAAAAGAACTCGAAGAATCATAGAAACTATTCACGTTCAATTCGATGAGCTGTTTGAGCCAATGGCTTCTGTACAACTCGGTACAGGACCCGCGCCTTCTTTACTGACGCCTGGACAAATTAGTTTAGCGCTCGTACCCAATGGTTCACCAAAATAGGGTTTATAGAAAACCCTCTTGTCACTGAATTGCTTATAACCGACCTTAATTGGTTTTATTAATTAGAATCAGTAACAGCAGCAACCTTTATTTTTGTTTTGAAAGAATAGACTAGATCGTGACAAAACCCCTAATACAAATCGAACTTGATATAGAATAAATCACCGAAAATCAAAAGCATCATACCTTGTACGATTTGTGAAACCTTGTTGATCCTAGATCGAGAGCCACGAGGCTCTGATACCACATGTTGAGAATCAATTAGCCCGTCTAGGATTATAATAACAATGATTGATAACACACAACGGAATAATAAAGAACATAATCAAAGTTATGAACAAGGTTTTTCATTGAACGATTTCCCTATTACCCCTTCGGTATCTTAGAGGAACCATTAATTAGGGACTTTGGTATCCGAAAGACACCGCTATGGCAATAACGGTGTATGCAGATGCGGACCATGCAGGTTGTCAAGATACACGAAGAAGTACGTCAAAAAGTGCTTAGTTCCTTGGAGATAAATTAGTCAGCTGGTCATCAAAGAAGTAGAAGAGCACTGCGATCTCAACCACAAAGGCTGAATACATTGGCATGTCTGGATGTTATGCTCAGATACTTTGGATGAGGTCACAGCTTACAGACTACGATTTTGCCTTTAATAATATTTCCCTATATTGTGATAACCGCAATGCTATTGCTCTCTGCTACAACAATGTCCAGCACTCCCGGTCCAATCACATTGACATACGTCACCAATTCATTCAAGAGTAGGTTGAGAACGACGTGGTTGAATTGTACTTCGTGACGACGTATTATCAGCTTGCGGACATATTCACCAAGGCATTACCAATAGAGCGGTTCGAATTTCTACTTCCGCGACTTGGTATGAAGAGTATGACTCCGGAAACCCTTAAACGTATTCAAGAAGGAGAAGAGGAGTAAAGGATGGTCTTCCTATATCCTATGTATATTTGTATACAATTAAACACAAAAACAAAATATAAAAATATAAAACCTACAAAAACCATAAAAATTAGAAAAATAGAAAATACCAAAAAAATATTTTTCAAGACATGTCTTCTAAAAATCAATAACATTTACAAACCTAGAAATGTCATTCAATAGTGACACGAGTCTTTAAATGAAGTTCGAGCAGAAGTTCAAACAGTTTCTAAAACATGTCTTCATGGCCTGCAGTTATTTTAGACTGCAACCAGCTTTTCGAATTGATGAAAGCATGTCGCCAAAAAGACTGTTGTTCCTAACAACGGGTAATTACTTTTTCCCGGGCATGGATTACTTAATATCCATGCATCCAAGGAATAATGTACGTCACAATGCGTTTTTCTTCTTTTGGAAGAGAATTCTTCCTTTTTATAACCAAATAATTTTGTCTTAACTGATTCTTCAAAATTATTTGCGTTTAACACGATGGAAAATGGGTTGTTTAGAAATCAATCAGATTAGGATTGTTACATAAAACTTGACACCCAATCAATGACTACATCTCTTTCAATAGAAAATATGTCATTGTTTGAGGGGGAGAGTGGTCTCAAATTTTATGTCATCTAAAGGGTTTCATATTAACGGAAAAGGTTTTTATATTTGAAAGGGGTTATAATTTAAGGGGGAGTTAATTAATGTTAACTAAAAGGGCCAAAGTGTCATTAGGTAGAAAGTTTAGAGTCTTATGTGCAATATACTACTTGTTTCCTAACTCTATTAGATCTATAAGGACTAAAACCGCCTTCCTTCAAACTTAGGTAATCTCAAAAATACTTAAAACCAAAAATAAATGAAGTTAGAAACCTTAGGGACTAAAACTACCAAACTCTAAACATGGAATATATAAGGGTGGCAGTTTGACATTTTGGTCAAACTCATAATTTCGGTCAAACTTTAAAAAACACACACAGTGATGCAAACCGCTACCACCAACTCACCATCATCAATCTTGATTTCTAGGATTTTCCATGCTAAGGTAATGATAATTTGATGTTTTACAACCTTAGATTTATCTGTAAATGAAAGGAATCAATCCAAAATTCATTCAAATGTGTAGAATATCTAGAAAATAGACCTAGGTTTTCGAAAATTCTAAATGATGTTTGGAATGTGTAATTGTGTGGTAGGATAGGTGCGGTTAGGATTAATTAACACCAATCAGTGTCTGTTTTGGATTAAATCAAACACGTGTGTGGTCCTTGTTTGATTTATCATGCGTTTTTGATCAAAATCATCATTGGTGTTCACATGTGTGTTTATGTTGTTGGGATATGTTTATTAGGGTTTGATGATGTTGTTTGTATGTCTGTTTGAGATCTCACTTTAATATATTGCTGATCAGTTGATTTTCGTGTAAGATTTAACTTTTGAAAGTCAACTAATGTTGTTCGTTGTTGTAACGTGTTTATGATATGTTACTTATGCTTAGGAATGTATTGTATGCCACGAATGCATGTCTCGTAGTGCTTAAAATGATATTCGAATGTGTTTGCCTTTTATGTTGCTGGTAGAGGTTTGCTATATGATCTTGATAGCAGTTTGATGAAAATTCTTGATAGCGGTTTGATATAATTGCTTGATAGCGGTTTGCTTAAGTTTGCATGATAGCGATTTGAATTTATTGAATATTTTAATTTGAGCAGGCAAACCGCTACGTGGTAGCGGTTTGATGAAGATTATCTTTACTATTAAAATAATCCAAACCGCTATTTCAAATTTTCTTAACTGGTAGCGGTTTGATATATTTATTAAAATATTGATAGCGGTTTGGTCATGGCGGTTTGATCAAAAATGAATATAATATTCGTAGTTGTTTGGTCATAGCGATGTGATTAAAATAAATATAATATTCGTAGCTGTTTGATCATAGTGATTTGATTAAAATGAATATAATATTCATAGTTGTTTGGTCATAGCAATTTGATTAAATTGAATTAAGTATTCATAGCGGTTTAACTGAATTTACTCATGGCGGTTTGTTCAAATCACTTCATAGCAGTTTGCTCATTCCACCTCGCAGCGGTTTAGGCTAGATTTTCAAAGTTTTGGCCCATTAGTCCCAATAACCTCTCACGGCCCAATCCAAAGGCACAATTACCTAGTTAACTCCCATCTGGGACTTGTTAACTTGTAAGTGTTCATCTGATATCTTTGACCAAAGTTGACTTAATCTCACTATAATCAATCAAAGCATGTCAATCATCATGACTAATGTTCTCATCTAACGTCAACTATATGTTATGTCTGCTTATCTTTGCTGATATTTTTATGCAGACAACATGGCTAATGAGAATGTTCCCACTCCTGCTCCCACAAGATCTGATGATCAGAATCTTCCATTTGCTGCATGGGTTCCTATTGGAAAGATCAACTTTGTCTTGGATCTACAAAAGAAGAAAAAGAAACCAATCTTTCAGATCTCTGTGGATATTCTGCAAAACACAAACTTTTTCAAAGCATTCACTGCCTCAGCTGATGTTCTAGCTATCTACATTTAACAGTTTTGGAATACACTTACATATGAGGCAAAGACTGGAGCTTACAGTTTTTAGTTGGATGAAAACCGATTCATATTGGACGCTAATCTCCTAAGGGAAGCTTTAGAGATAACACCCATTGATCAAGCTCATTAGTTTGTGTCACCTCCGTCGGGTGATGCAATCATGGACTTTGTAAATAAGCAGGGCTATATAAAGGAAATTCACTTTGTGTCAAGAATGGCGGTGAATAACCTGTATCAGCCCTGGAGAGAAATATTGTCAATGATCAACCAATGTCTCACAGGCAAGACTTCTGGGTTTGATAGGCCCAGATATCCAGTTATTCAGATGCTATGGGGTATAATTACAACTACAAATGTTGACTATGTTGAACTCATGTGGAAAGAATTTGTACAAGCTATGCAGACTTTTCTCGTGGACAAGGCCAATTTGAGCATTCCTCCTCAGAAGGGGAAGAAGACTAAACCTCATGTTATTCCTTACTGTTGGTTTACAAAGTTAATCATCTGCCATTTGGGAAGAACTCACAACATTCACCAAAGGTCTGCATCTCCGTTTCATCTTGTTGAAAAAGATCACAAACTTGGAAATCTCAAGTTCATTCCCAAAGGCAAAGATGATGAAGTCTTTGGAATGCAAATTCCTAATGAGGTGATCACGAACAATATTAAGAATGCACCGTACTACAATGCTTACTTGGAAATGGTTGCAAAGCATGATCAGAAAACTACAGCTCAAGAGGGTGGAAAGAAAAAGTCAGCAACAAAAGCTGATAAGTCAAAGAAACCTGCAACTGCTAAGCAACTCAAGCCAAAGCCTGTTAAAGAGAAGTCAAGCAAACCTGCACCTGCATTGAAACCTAATGTAACACAGGAAAAACCGGCAAAGCCTTCTCATGCGAAGCATCCAAAAATGGGTAAAGTGCGGAAAATTCACAAAGGAAAGAGTTATCTCCAACTTACTGATGAAGATGAACCAACTCAACCTAAACCTGAATCTGAACCCGAACATCAAGGTGAAGGTGAAGAATATGATGTCGACAAGCTATTCAGATGAGTATGAAATCAATTCAGGCACAGGTTCAAGCACATGTTGGCGGTGTGTCTATTTGAGAACATGTAGCAGAGGCTACCCGACCACTCCCTGTAGTTGAAGGCAAGGGAAAAG
Source organism: Tanacetum coccineum (assembly GCA_026074375.1). Lineage (NCBI taxonomy): Eukaryota > Viridiplantae > Streptophyta > Magnoliopsida > Asterales > Asteraceae > Tanacetum > Tanacetum coccineum. The sequence goes on from BQNB010073747.1 coordinate 23,372, forward strand.
CAATTTCAACTGAAGAACAAGCTGCACAATCATTGTTAGCTCTACACACGCCAAAAAGGAGAAGTACCACAGACCAATTTATATTCCAAAAGCGGACTCCAACTACTGAAGAGGAATCAACTGGACCCTTTGCACAACCACAGGATGACGCATCCACAAATATAGTTCGTGATTATCCATCTCCTGTGGATGCTGAAATAGGTGTTGATACTGACAAGAGAAACAGTGGAGGTGATAATGAGATACTACAGATTGGTGAAGAACTATGTGAAGATGTGGCTAATGTGGTAGATCAAGAGGAAAAGACTGCTGAAATTAATGAAGGTCAGGCTGGATCAGACCCTGGTAAAACACCTGAGTCTTGACCACCACCAGAGCGTGTTCTCATGGAAGAAGACTAGGCTGGACCAGACCTTGGATTAAGTCATGTGGCTCTTGCTGGACCAGACCCTGAGCCCATGCATGATGACTTCGTTACCACTGTGTATCCTCAAGTACATGAAAGCTTGAAGCATCCAGATGAGGAACATGTTTACAAGGAAAATCCACTAAGCTTCACTGGAACACTTTCATCCATAAAGAATATGGACGTATTCCATTTCGTTGATCGGTTCTTTAATGACAAACCAACAGAAGAGGATTCGAGAAAAACAAACATGGAAATTGAAGTCGAATCCACGGTCATTGTTCTAATTCATGAGGCCTCTTCCTCAGTTCCTCCACTAACCACACCTGTTATTGATCTCTTACCTCCTAAGCTTGTACCCTCTACCACTCAAGCACCAATCTTTACAGCTACAACAACGACTACAACAATAACCCTTACACTTTCACCTCCTCTACAACAACAAAGAACAACAGATTCAGAGTTAGTTGCGCGTGTCATAGCACTTGAAAAGAAATTCTCTGATTTAGAGCAGAAGAGCAAGAATCTTGATAAAACGACTTAGAATCTTGGATCCAGGGTTTTCACTTTGAAGCTTTAGGATCTGCCTCACAAGATCAATTAAACAGTCAATGAAGTTGTAAAGGAGGCTGTACACGTAGCTCTTCAAGCTCCACTTCGAGATTGCTTTAGAGAACTGCCCAAAGCTGATATGAAAGAAATTCTTCACCAACGGATGTTTGAGAGTGGTACATATAAATCACTTCCTGAACATGTTGCTCTCTATGAAGCTCTTTAGGCGTCTACGGAACAGGAAAACAGGGAAGAATTACTTGCTGAAAAGGACAAGTCCCGCAAGAGACATCGTGACGATCAAGACCCTCATCCTCTACCAGATTCAGATCTAAGCAAGAAGAAAAGATATGATTATGATGCTTCAGGTCCAACATAGCCTCTAGCTCCATAATCCTCAGCCTGGAAAACTTCTTATATTAGAGAAGCTCCTTCCAGCTCCTCCAAGCAGAAGTCCACTCCTCACTCTAAACAACCAGTTGAAGATGTGCCTATACCAGATGCTATGAATATCTCAAATTTAGAGGACACCGATACTGCACACCTTCCTAAGATCAAGACTAAACCAGATTGGTTGAATCCTATTCCAGAGGAAGACAGACCAGCAACTCCATAACCAGACTGGGTCATTCCTCCGAATGATTTACCGAAACCTGAGAACAATTAGGCCAATGCACTTGCCAGCTGGTATCAAGATCCAGATGAATACAAGCTACTACGGCAGACTGGCGATATGAGCTCATTCATCAACTGGTTCTGCAAACAGATTGGAAAGAAGAAACTGAGCAAAGTAGACTTAGAAGGCCCAACTTTTAAGGTAGTCTGACCATTTCATGACAATAGCATTTCTCTTTAGTTTCAGATGGAAGAGTGTCACTTGCTGCTTACCGATCAAGTTGATTTAGTTAATCCTGAAGGTCATCGAGTTGTGCCTGACGTGAGCAAACCATTGCCTCTCAGAGGTCCACCAGGTCAGCTAATAATTCAATCATAATTATTCTTCAATAAGGATCTGGAATACCTCGTGTCATGCAACAAAGAAAGGAGGAGTGCTCTGTCTATATCCAAGCTGAAGGCAGCCAACTATCCAGATTTTAGGCTTAAAGAACTAGTACCATCACTATGGATTGAGAGTGAACGTGAGTATGATATTAGCGTTGCCTATGGTATCTCTCACTGGTGGTTTAAGCGCAAAGAATTCTACATCACAAGACACAGTTGCCCCCTCAGATCGCGTACAATCAGATCCCACATGCGGATTCTCTGTGTAGTCAGTCTCAAAGACTTATGAAAGATACGGTTTATAAAATTCCTAAAAGAGATTGTTCTTCACATAGCTGACTACAATGAATACAAGATCTCGGAGGCTGACTTCAAAAATCTGCATCCGAATGATTTTGAAGATGTGTACCTGCTTCATCTTCATGGTCAGCTCAATCATTTATCTGGTTGCCGACAAAGGTACATCTCTTCAAGCAGGTAACATGTGGATAAGGAACATCGTCATCAAGAAAATGTGTGGAAGATTGCATCTCAGTGATTGAAGTTATCAAACAAAACTCAAGTCTCTCTCAAACCAATTAATAAGATTGGCATTGACTTTCTATTCAAAGAATATTAACACCATTAGTAAGCAACAAGCCGAGGGCGGTAATCTACAAAGACAAAAAATGATTAGTAGATCGATGTATGCGAGGAGACTCGAGGTGCATAGTTCAGTGATGGCCATGTTGAACTTAGGATTTGAGAAGCTGGATCACATGGTTAAAGACTCAAGCTGTTCAGTACAATCCTGGACATGGAAACAAGAATTTTGGTCTAAGGACGATATAAGGAGGAGTAAGGGTTTTTTATGGGTTATCAAAAGAAGACTAAGATTAGGAGAATATTTCAAGAGTCTCGGAAAGCTTTGTTTGTGGAAGACTACAAAAAAAAAAAAAAAAAAAGGGGGGATGTTTAACTACAGACTTAATTCAGGAGACTGAATGATTTCATCAATTCCGATTACTTAGGTCAATATTATCTTATTTTTTGTTATAATATTATCTTGTTATCTGTATATAAGTATGTAGTGATCTTTAGTTTGTTCAGTGACATGTATAAAGTTTTTCAAGAGTTTTTTCGTTAAACTCAAAATCTTTTCAAATTGATTGTATACTTGTACTCACATGTGCCCTCATATATTTAGGGGAGCATTAATATGTTCCCATTCGTCTTGTGACTAATCAAACTCATTTTCTCTAATTGTTTCCAAACATATTTGATTCAATTAGTATCCAAAAATATCAAAGGGTTTAAATTTTTTGATAAGGGAAAAAAATGTGATTTAAATTGAAAATTGATAAAAAAAATGTGATTTTTGTGGACTCAAGTGTATCCCCATACCCTTGTGCTAAACATTTTCTTTAATCGATGAAATGTTGAGGGGGAAGTGTTTCTGAAATTCAATAAACAATCAAGGTACTAAAAGCTTTGATGTTATAATTCACAGTACCTGATTAAGTTTTTCAATTGGTTTGTAATGGCAAAGGTGAACTGTACCAAAAAGATCCGACCTGTATTAATTTTATCGAAGTTATAAGGTTGGTAAGGTTAGTTAGGTATTTGTTCCTATGATCCATCCAGAACGAGGGATCTATCCAGGGACAATCACGGACGTTAGTGTAGAGTTTTTTCCTTAAAAGTAATGACTAAGAAGGAGTAAAAGTATGAATAAAGGAATAGTGCTGACTGGATGGAGCTAGTACTGGAACAATCCCATATAATGTTACTCGTCATGACAGTCTCGGTAAGCACTGAAGGGGTTGAAAGAATGAAATAATAATTGTAAGAATAAAGGGTAAAAAGAAAAGAAGACTTTCTTATACTCTTAGGCAAAAACCGGGTCATATACATCTCTGTCAGAATATAATGGATGATTGCTGACATTAAAGAAAGCGTCATGGACCAGAGATGTAATTGCACATACCTCCTTAGCCACTCTATAATCTCTCAAAATATTTCTGTTTCATTTTCTCATAAAGACTAAACACGTTATTATTGACTTTCTCCTCCGAGGTTAGTTGATATTGAAAGGTGGTAGTCCGCTACAGCCTCCGATCACTCTAAAACCAAAAATAACAAATTGAGTCTAAAGCCAAAGAGATCATCAATTAATTCAATAGGATAATATTTATTTTACTTACTCTTCACACAATGTGAAAACAAGGGATTATCTTAAGGTCCTACGCATTATCCTGTGGTACTGCCAGAACATTCCGAGTGGATACATAAGTATCAAAGTGAAGATGGAAATCCTGCTAGAGCTAACATCAAACAAGCTCTTGGTAGGTGACTTGTGAGATCCTAAATGGATCAAACTTGTGTCAACTGGAAAGAAACAATGGTGCAATTCTACAAGAATCAAACTTGTTCCAGTATACGAATTGACGGTTAATGAACTTTGACAAAAACTTAAAACTCTTGATGTGTTACAAAAACCCTTTTACTAAGTAACACGTCGACGTATTTTCAAATCAATTTTTCTTTTTATTTCTATCTGTTTTATTACATGTTCATATAAAGATGGAGATGGTGTCATCCTGTTCCGGCAGAGACAAGTTCATTACCACATGCTCATTCTTGACCAACATATTCAAAGAAATCATGAAAGCTCAGGCATATGTTTTTAAGCTTCTGCAACTCTGATATCACACATCCCTCTTAAAGTGGCCAAGTATTAAAGTTAAAGAACTTCAAGAATAAATTATTTAAGTTTTCAAGATTAAGAAAGATATGAGCATGTCGGTCCGCAAGACACAAGCCCACAAGACGGCGAAAGATCACAAGATGATGATCAGAGATTAGATTTGGCTGATGATCTCAAGAAAGCTCAAGATCACATATCATGTACAAACACAGCCATAAGACAAAATACACTACATCAAAGTACAAGATATCACATAAAGAATCAAAGACTACGAGCTAAACACAAGATCAATCAGAAGATTGCTAAGCTTAAGTTAGCATTTTCTGAGGTGACATCCCTTAGGGGGAGATTGTTAGATATTAGAAAAAGACTTGGTCACCCCATGTATTTTACTGTTTATTATAGCTCGTAGTCAATAGTTAATCGTATGATATTCGATATTGGGCCGGGTAATTAAACCCAACGTGTAAGCCCATGCCAAGGCCTATGGGCCAATTTGTAAGACACTATTTAAGCCTCTTCCATGCCATGGAAGAGGTGGTTAGTCATTTCATTATACAAGCTACATTTTCTCTCACTAGAAAGCTTTCTCTCCCACTTTCTCTCTCTAGATTCGGCTAATCCATCTATCTTTCATTGTGTTATACAAGTAACGCTTCCGATCAACATTCCGCTGCGACCTATTTTAGGGGTGTTACATTATATGCGATGATCAACTTGAACTTTACAAGTTCAATATTAGAAGAAGTCTATGTTGGAATTTTGTGTGCTTAAATGTTTAATATACGAAGTAATATACGTATGATGTAGATGTAGATCATAGAATATAATCCCGGGGTAATATATTTTGGAGTTATTACATATACGCCATATATACATATGATGTAGATGTAGATGTAGATCATAGAATATAATTCCGGGGAGAATGTGAGAAATTGTGATATTTAAGAAGAAAAAGAGACTCTTAGTGGTCAACATGATTAATTATGTTAAGTTTTTTGCGAGTGAAAATAAATAAGTGAGCCATTTATTTTTATTAAAAGAAAAAGTTGTTATACATTTACTCCTTCCATCCCAAAATTATTGTCCCCTATTGATTTTTCGGTCTTTTTCTTTGAACATTAACCTTAAATATTTTGGTTTGTGTTATGTTATACTTGATGCAAAATATATGAATTAATTGGTTTTTGATTGTATTTTCATTGTCATAATTTTTATCAAGTATTATATAACACAAACAAAAATTTTTAAAGTCAAAGTTGGAATAAAAAGACTTAAAAAGTCAATAGGGGACAATAAATTTAGGGCGGAAGGAGTAACTTATTTGTGATCAATGAACACGGTGTATCATGTTTAACTTAAACTCAAAGGATTATAATCTATTTAAGAATTCATGAAAAACGCAATTTGAAACTTCGATTCAAGGTTTTTACGGTTCTTTTATGTAAACAATGTATCTTTAGTTAATTAGGAACAAATTTTCGTAATCTCAAGTTTCGAAAATGTAACATATAATTCATATTATTTGGAAAATCAGTATATAAATATTAGTTTTCTTACAAATCTGAGTGAATCTGAAATAGTTATTTTGAATCATTCAATTGTATTTAATCAACAAAAAATACGTATAAAAAATAATATATCAACACGAGTAAATGCACTTCTCACGTTTATTTCACAAATTTTCACGTTAAATACTTCTCATTGATCCTCCTTGCTCGATGAATATTATTCTTTAAAAGCGATTCATATCATATTAATTGAAAAATGATATATTTCCCAAAAATATCATTCTAGGACTTATTACATATATAGGCCAAATATTTATAAGAAGCCGATCAGAAGTCATAACGTGAAAACAAGGCTTATGTCTTGATATACTCATATGAGATAACAAGTCTAACTAATCAGAGTACATAAGTTTAATTGTCATGATAATTAGCTCATGAAGTCATGAAATTTCTTAACGTTATAGGTATATCGTATTTAATTAATTACTTATAGAAATCTCAAACTTTCCATAATGTTATTTTATATTAGGGTAAGTTTCTATAATTACAAATATGAGTTTAGGGTTGTAATTTGGTAAATGTTTCCGATATAATAAGTAGAAATGACATATGGGTTCATAAAAATTAGTTGATTATCCTCTCATAAGTCATAGGTTATCTTTTTTGTTAAAAGTTGGCGTGGTTCTCACCTAATCTTCTATTCATTGTGTCATATATCTTTATGACATGCAAAAGATTGACATGCATAATAATAATCAATAGGGAAAGCAAAATATGGCACTTGCAACCAAACTCACCATCACAATAATCTTACTTGCTTTTCTTCTTATCATAGTTTATTTATCTCCTATAAACAAACTTCTAATCTCTTCTCTATCGTCTCTTATTCGCCATCAACATCGGCTTCCAGATTTTTGCAACATTAAGATACACCCGAGATCAAAGTATTTTATACTAAACCTTTAATGTCTTTATCTATCAATGACAATATATGCTTTTTTGAAGTCATGTTACAAATTTCTAATTCGTTCTTAATTTTTTTCATTAGAAGTATGTTGTTAGATTGCGAAAGGTTGAAGAACAATTTGCAAAAGCACGAGCCATAATTCAACAAGCCATTGTTAACAACAGCTCTACTCCTACTCTAAAGAAGAAAATGACATAAGTAATCTATCAAACTCTATAAACAATTCATAATTTGGTTTATAGACGACATAAGAAAATGACAGAATTCAACAAGCCATTTCTTCGTCTCTCGACGAGCCACATTATGGTTGTTTCATCTATCGAATGACTTCTTCAACTGTGAATAAAAGAAACAATATAAGGACAAAGCATAATCAAACGTGAATGGAAGCAAACTAGAATGGAAGCAAAAAAATAACTTAAGTTCGTTAACATTTCTTTCATTCTTCAAATCCATTTCTTTTCTTTTTAATTAAACGTGAATGGAATCAAACTGGAATGAAATGAATCTTTACTATTATGGTTCTTTATATAGGGTATGGAAAAACCATTGGCATGATTTTGAATTTAAAAACTAATAATTTCCCGCCTTTAGAACACAAATTTCTAGCCATGGTGTATTTCCAGGCGTGATTCTTACAACATATTCTCTCATTGCTAGCATATGTCAACCCTTAAACAGAACCGAGATTCCATAAATATCACAACTATATCAACACTTTCATAAATATCACAACCATGGTGTATTTCCAGGCGTGATCTATAAATATCACAACTATATCACATTAACTTTTATTTAAGAGTTGTCGTCATTGCATCTTTGTCTCTACTACCTTCCATAAATAGAATAAGTTTTCACATTCCACTTTTCACTTTCAAGAAAATAGCCTTTTTCCTTTATATATTAATATAGATGACTCAACCGGATGATATGATATTCCGATTATATAGACTGAGTTAACTAGTTTCTTTTTAGTGATTTCTTCAAACCGAGAAAATTTACAACTAATTAGTTCGATTCTAGATTTATCCCACCTTAGCTTTTAGTTGTTTAGAAAATTAATACATTTTACTAAAGAGTGACCCCTCTTTAAAAAACATGCAAAGAAATACATAATTCTCAATTGTCGGTATTTACCTTTTTAATGATCCTCCCACTTCTTTCGTCTCTCTCTCATTTGTATCTTCTCTTCCGACGATATTTACTATACCACTCCTTACTCCATTTTTTTGTGCTCTTTCTCTCAGTAAATCTTTCCATGTTATCAGGTTTTTTATGGATGACGATGCATTAATACATTTTACTAAAACGTCAGTCCGTACTTAAAAAACGTGCAAACATGTACACGATGCTATGTTGATTGGTGGTTTGGTTGGGGTTTTGAGAGTGAGATGTATTGTCATAACTGGTATTCTGGTAAGATTTTATGTTTCATAGGTTTAGTGTTTTTATAGATCTAGGGTTTTTTTAAGATTAAGGTTTTCGTTTTATTTACGATTTTTTTCGTACGCTGTGAAA
>BQNB010073748.1:0-32012 GCA_026074375.1 Tanacetum coccineum
TTATCAAAATCCGTTTTATCTTAGGAAAGCTCAGCGGATTAAACCAACCTTGTATGATGGTATTGTTATTTCTGATAAACATATTGCTATGCCTGTGATTGATGATAAGGAAACATTGATTTTGGAAGAAAAGATTCAATCAAAAATGTCTAAAAAAGCAAAGGATCCAGAGGTTATTAATAAAAACATTTCTCATAAACCTATTGATTATGAAACATTAAATAGACTTTCTGAAGATTTTAGGAAACGTTTTACTCCATAACAAGAAATGGATGCTGAACAAGCTTTCTGGTTTTGTATATCCAATCATATCATTGAATCTTCTAATCCACCACCTATCAAAGTGGAAGTTCCTAGTGAACTACCTAAGGTGAGTTTAGTGAATGCAAGCCTTAAAAAGCTTAAATTCCACCTCACTCAATTTGACTCTGTGGTGAAGAAGAGGACAACACCTGATGCTTGTATATAAGGTAAATAGGGGTTTGAACATACAAAAGCTGTTTTTAACAATGAAATTATTCCATTTTTAAGATCTTTAAAAGACATATTCAGTGTGTTTAATAGAGATCTTCTAAATGAAATAATGGAAGTACAGACAGTTTTTAACCAAATGGACGCTGCTATTCAATAATTTTTAGTTGACAAACAATGTTTGGAAATTGCTAAGAAAGAATTACTTTTGGAAAATGATTGACTCTTACAACAAATCATGTCTCAAGATGTTCTTTTAACAGTGATGAATTCCATGTCTTTGATTGGTGAATCTGTGAATATGGATAAAAATAGAAAAGAATCTTGTGATAAGTGTTTCAATCTTGAGGCCGTGCTTTTAAAATCACAAAATGCGTTTAATGATCTTTTGAAAAGGTACTCACAACTTGAAAAACATTGTATTTCTCTTGAAGCGTCAATACAACTTAATCAAGAAATTTTTCAAAAAGATGAATCTTGTGATAATCAAAATGCTCTCGAAATTCCAGAATTTTTAAAAAATAATGATTTGAAAGCTCAGCTTCAAGACAAAGCCAGTACCATTTGTAAGCTGAAGGATATTATAAAATCAATGAGAGAAAAGTCTAAAGAAGAGAATGGAAATTATGATTATGGTGAAATACAGACCAAAAATGTGGAACTAGAGAATAGTGTGGCAAAATTGATTTCAGAAAACGAGCGTCTTTGTAATGAAATTAATCATGTGAAACAGGTTTTTAAAGAGCAATTTGACTTAATCAAAAAGACACGTGTTCGTACTAAAGAACAAAGTGACTCTTTAATTGATAAACTGAACTTAAAATCTACAGAGAATGAGGATTTAAAAGCTCAAATTCAAGATAAGGTTTTTGTGATAACGTCATTAAAAAATGATTTACGAAAAGTAAAAGAAAAAGATATTGTTGATATTGCTGCACAAATACCATCTGCCAACACTATTGTTCCAGGAATATTTAAGCTAGACTTAGAACCTTTAGCTCATAAATTATTGCCAAATAGGGAAGCTCACATAGATTATTTTAAGTACACTCAGGAACAGGCTGATATTCTTCGAGGAATAGTCGAACAAGCTAAAGCAGAACGGCCTTAAGATAAAGAGTTAGACTTTGCCTGTAAGCATGCCCAACAAATTCAGGAGTTACTTGTATATGTTCGAGATACATGCCCTAATGCGATTAATCTTAGTGCAACAAAGGTTGCTGTCACACCCAAAAAACAAGGTCAAGAAAGTTAGGTTTGCTGAACCTCTCACATCCTTAAGCAACATTAAACAGGTAGAGTCATTGAAAACATCAGATTCTAACACACCTGTTTTGTCTTCTACAGGATTGAAGTGTTCTACTAGTAAGTGCGGATTAAAGCCTACTTGCAATAAAAAGAATGATAGGATCACGCTACCATCAAGTAGGAACATGAAGAATAAAGTATAAGCCTAACCTAGGAAAGTTAATAAAAAGAATCGTGTTGTTGAACCTATTTGTGATGTTGATGTTAAGCATTCTCTATTAAATGCGAATTCTGAACCTATTTGTGCTACTTGTAAGAAATCTATGTTTGATAGTGTTCATGATATGTGTCTTCTTGATTTTGTGGAAAATGTGAATAGCCGTGCTAAATCTGCTAAGAAACATAAAAAACAAAATATTTGGAAACCTACGGGTCATGTATTCACTGAAGTAGGATTTAAGTGGAAACCAACAGGCAGAACTTTTACTATAGTTAGTAATTTGTGCCCTTTAACTAGGATTACTTCAGCTAACGTAGTGCCTCCTAAGAAAACCACTTCTCACTCAGTCGAAACACAAAAACCAGAGCTTAAAGTCTACAGCAAGAAACCTAAAAATGTTAAAACTGTAGGTTTGAGTAAAAAGGCTAAGATCGTAGAATCTAAGAATGCTAAAATTGTAGGTTCGAAACCCAATCATACTTGGGGATCCAATGCTACAGATATTCTATCTTTTTCTTCTCTTGTCATGACAGGTTGTCCAGATGTTCATATATGGTATCAGCACTCGATGTATTGAAACAGTAGACAGGGAAACTGCTCTCACTCATCAAACTTTGTTAGAAAATTTCTAGGCATCATTTCGATTCGGGAACTACAAGATTGCAAGTATTATAGGGTAATATGACTATTCAGCTGGAAATGTTACTATTTCCAAGAGTATGAACTACGATAGGGCTTGACCAAACATGTTTTATGTTGGTCAATTTTGCGACGCGAATCTTGAAGTTGCATTTCAGAAAAACACTTGCTTTTCACAATTTAGAAGGTGTTGGAAAATTCCCCTTTTTAAACCACTTTAATTTTTTTTTCACCGCCCCCCCCCCCCACAGCTCCCGTGTGACTACAAATTTGTACACAATTTCTCTTAATGACATGCTTAAAACATCTCTGATAAGTCTCCTATCCAAAGCGTCAAAGACTAAGATCTGGTTATGGCATCGTCATTTATCTCATCTCAACTTCGGTACTCTAACAAGCTAGCTAAAGACGGTCTTGCACGAGGAATTCCAAGACTTAAATTTCAAAAAGATCATATGTGTTCAGCATGTGCATTAGGAAAAAGCAAGAAATCCTCTCATCAACCCAAAGGTGAAGACACTAACCAAGAGAAACTATATCTTTTGCATATGGATTTGTGTGGCCCAATGTGTGTGGCAAGTATTAACGGGAAAAGGTATATCTTAGTGATTGTCGACGATTACTCAAGATTTACTTGGGTCAAATTTTTGAGGACAAAGATAAAGCTCTGGAGGCCATCATTAGATGCATCAAAAATATTCAAGTTCGCTTGAATGCCACTGTTCGTAATGTTCGAACAGATAATGGAACTGAATTTGTCAATCAGACACTTCGTGAATTTTATGAAAATGTTGGCATCTCGCATCAAACATCTGTTGCCCACACTCCTCAGCAGAACGGCATTGTCAAAAGGCAAAAACTGAACTCTTATAGAAGCTGCTCGTACAATGTTAATATTTTCAAAAGCTTCATTATTTTTATGGGCCAAAGCAATCAATACAGCCTGTTACATCCAAAATCGTTCAATAATCCGTCGTCGATACAACAAAACTCCATATGAGCTTATACAAGATAAAAAACCAGATTTATCATTCTTTCATGTCTTTGGTGCACTCTGTTATCCTACCAATGACAATGACGACCTGGGTAAATTAGATGCAAAACCTGACATTAGTATTTTCGTTGGTTACGCGACCGCAAAGAAATCGTTTAGAATCTACAACAAAAGAACCCTGAAAATTATAGAAACAATTCATGTGACATTCGATGAGCTGACAGCAATGGCTTCTGAACAATTCAGTTCAGGACCCGGGCTTCATTCTTTGACTCCTGCAACATCTAATTTAGGACTCGTTCCAAACCTTATTCCTCAACAACCTTGTATTCCACCACCAAGAGATGATTGGGATTGCTTGTTTCAACCAATGTTTGATAAATACTTTACTCCTCCATCAATTGTTGTTTCTTTAGTTCAAGAAGCTCCTGCTCTGAGAGCTGTGGTTTTAGCCGATTCTCTTGTGTCAACTTCCATTGACCATGATGCTCCTACATCAAGTACTCCATCAACACAAGAACAAAAACAATCTCCAAACATTTCTCAAGGTTTTAAAGAATCACCAAAAACACCAATCGTTCGTGATGACCCACTTAATGAATCTCCTCATAAAGAATCAACTTCTCAAGGATCATCATCGAATGTGAGACAAACCCACACTCCATTTGAACACTTGGTAAATGGACTAAGAATCATCCTATAGCAAACTTAATCGGTGATCCTTCTCGCTCTGTCTCTACGAGAAAGCAACTCCAAACTAACGCCATGTGGTGTTATTTTGATGCCTTCCTAACTTTTGTAGAACCAAAGAACTTCAAACAAGCAATGACCGAACCGTATGGATCGATGCATGCAAGAAGAAATCGTAAATTTTCAAAGACTAGAAGCTTGGAATTGGTACCGTGACCAGATAAAGTGTTCTTGATCAAACTAAAATGGATTTTATAAGGTCAAGACGGATAATTTGGTAGCGGTCTAAAAATAAGGCTAAGACTAGTTTTCTCAAGGATTCAAACAAGAAGGAGAATCGATTCGAGAAATCATTTGCATCGTTGCTAGAATGAGGCCAATCGTAACTCGTGAGCTAATGCCGCTCATAAGAAATGACAACTACCAAATAGCACGTCAAAATACGCTTCTTGAATAAGCGAGCTCAAAGAAGAGGTCCTAATTTTCTCAACCAGAAGGATTTGTTGATCAGGACAACCCAGTACGCATGGTACAAGCCTCAAAAGGCCTTTAACGGTCCTCAGAAAAGCACCACGTGGCATGGTACGACATGCCTTTCAAAAGCTCCAATCTCATAAACATTTCTCCAAAGGTCAGTTAATCCAAAATTCTTCCACCAACGGCAAGCTGGGAAACAACTATAATGTGGTACAAATTTATGTTGACGATATAATATTGTGCATCCACTATACAGCCATGTTGTAATGAGTTTTGCTAAATCAAATGACCACTAAGATTCAAGATGTCAATAGATGGGGCAGAATGTCATTCTTTTTAGGATTACAAATTTCTTAAAAGTCCTAGAGGCATCTTTATAAACAATCTAAATAGCTTTCTGAAATTTGTTAAAAAATAAGGTATGCGAACTATGATTTTGAACCTAGGTAAAAAGAGTAAACTAGATGAAGATCTACAGGGAAATCTCAGTATGATGCTACACTTTACGTAGGCATGGATTTTCCCCCTCAAGTATCTAACATCCATGTAAGACCAGGACCTTATTTTATGCCAGTCCGATTATTTGGCCTAGTATCAGACAAGCCTACCTTAAAAGCACTTAAATGCGGTAAAGCGGGTTCTTTTGATACCTACAGGGAACCATTAACAATGTGGTCACTAGTTACTTGAAAGGATACCAGTATGTCTATTACAGGCATATCAGATGCAGATCGACGTGGGTTGTCAGACACTAGACTGCAGTACAAGCAGATAGTGCACAATCTTAGGTGATAACTGTTATATGGTCTTCAAAGAAGCAAGAAGTGCACAGCATCTTCAGTACGAGTCTGAAAATATGCTTTTATCTGGGTGTATTGCTCCAAAATCCTATGGATTCGCTTTCACGCTAATAGATAAAGGAGTTAACTAGCATTTTGGTCCCTATGTGGTTTGTCGGGTATAACGTTTTTAGTCCAATAGTTTGAAATGTAACGGATCTCGTCCATTTTTGTTAAAACGTAACACTTTTGGTCCAATTTTGGTCCACTTTTGGTCCTTGTAGTTTGTCGAGTATAACTGGTTTATTCCAAAAATAGACCAAAAGTGTTACGGGTCGACAAAAAATAGACGAAATCTGTTACGTTTTAAACTATTGGACTAAAACCATTATATCCGACAAACCACAAGGACCAAAAATGTAGTTAACTCTAGATTATGGCTTTCAATTCAATAAGATTCCTTTGTACTGCGACAACAAGAGTGTGATTGCTCTATAATCTAGCAACAATTTCAACACTCACAAGCCAAGCACATCGATTTCGCTAAGACCATTTTATAAATGGAGCAAGTGGAGATTGTAATCCGTGGATCTATAACTATGTCCGACCTGAATACCAACAGCTGACACTTTACCTATACCTTTGGCCAAGAGTAAAGATTCAATTTCTTAACAGCAAAGCTCGATATAGAAGCAGACTCCGTAAACATGAAAGCTCTGAGGCCGAGGAAACAACATGATGGTGGTAACTCATATCAGACAAATTTACATAAGAAAACATAAAACCACAAAAATTTTTTCTTTTATATAAATTTTTCAAAAACAAAATTAAAATAAAAAATAAGAAACATATAAAAAATAATGTATCTCTGTGCATGTTCCTTTTTCTCTAAAAAAAATCGATAACATTTACGGCCATAGACTTGTCATTTAATAATTGATACGAGGTTGTAAATAAAGGTTCGAGCAGAAGTTATCAAAAGCTTTTTAAATGGCTTGCTATTAATTATCAAATTAGCAACATCGGTCATAATCTTAAAGGCAATATTTCAAAAAGAAAACTTGACCTCATAACGAGAACTTATTCTCGGGTATGGTTTACTTTATGACCATGCAAAGGCTTGTGTTTACTTTGCAACACAACCCGTGCTTCCTATTTCAAATAAGTGTATGTTTCAGTGCATTATTTGCAAAGATAAGAGAAATCTTTATTTTTATTGTAAAAAGTTGTCTCACAATGAATCTTTTCAGTAATCTCAAACAATATTTCAAAGCCAATTCGACCACTCAAACAATGAAAATATCTCTTTAAATAGAAAACAGGTCATTATTTAAGGGGGAGAAAGTGTCAACAAATAATCTTTTAAAACGGTCTTTCAAAATAAGTCACAAAATAAACGAATAAATTTTTTGATAATGACGGATAAAAATTTAAAGGGGAGTTAACTTATATTAACTACAAGGGCTTTAGATGTCATTTGTTTCAAACTTTAAGGACTTATTTGCAATTTGAGACTTAGTAAATTCAGGCTTTAAACTACAAACGATCAATATTGCCAACACCTCATAGTGTGTAAAAAGACTTAGGAATGCTTGGAAATACTTTTATAGTTTTTAAATGCCTAGAAGTAGAATCTCACGGAATAGATTTGAAGCTTATTATTCTAACGAACACGATCCTCAGTATATGTGCGTACAAGATTTTACTGATTCTGAGGTATCGAAACCAGCAAGGGGAAGGAGTAGATACACCAGAAAGTACAACAAGTACACGTGATAGAGTCTATAGCCTTCTTTGATTTTAGGTCATTCCGAGAAGACGAATGTCATAACCACAGAGAAAATTAGTGTTTTAACTTGTTACTTTTGGGTGCACTATTTTATCCACATGGGGGAAGAGATATCTTGTTATTTTTAGTAAGCATCATTTGAATACCAGTGGGGAATTGTTGTAAAAGATTTATTCTAAACGTAGAAAGATTGGTTACAGATTCATAAAATGTTCCTCCAACGTCTAAATCACAAGAGCTTTATTTTAAAAGGGAGTAGAATTAGTTGACAAAAGAGGTACACATAGGTTTGATAAGTATGATGATTCCTTAAGATTAGTCTGTATCGCAAGAAAGAAGTGAGTACCATTTGGACTTAGTTTGACTTAGGTGTTTTTCATCGACTAACTTAAGAGGGAATTATAGTGACAATCCGGGACATAGTGACTGAGTGTTACAATTTATATCAACATTAACGTTAAGGCGAAATACAACATCCGGGACTGTAATTGACTTTGTGTTACGGTTTTGAATTATTTGTGTTACTTCGATATTTGGGCTTTAAACATCAAGACTGCGTTGATGCAGCTTGGCACAATCTACTTTGAATCAACTCCAAGAAAGGATGCTGTTCAGGGGGGAAGCTAAGACAACTTCTAAATGGAGGTTATCGAGACGGACTACAGATTGCTGACATGGACAGAATGACTTTGTCATTTTCGTTTGAATATTTTCAGGTCCTGTCTCATACATAATCTTGTGAATATATAAATGTGTAGTGTAGACTTAAATATAGGCATATATAGTGTTTGAGTATGAATTTTCAAGAATTTCTTAGTAAATCAAAAAAATTTAAATTAACATACTCAAACACCATATAATACCCTAATAATTTAAGGATGAGCATTAATATGTTCCAATAATCAGCTTGTTAATAATCAGAACATTTTTCTCCCCGAATGCATATATATTTTAAATCAATTAATATCCAAAATATTAAAAGATTTAACATTTTTGATAAGGGGAGAAAATATGATTAAAATATATGGCTATTAATGTGATTTTTAAGATCTCAAGTGTACGCTAACCCATATATGTGCTAAACTCTTTCGATTAATCGATGCACATATAAAGGGGGAGTAAATGGTTACGTGATTAGCTTAAATGTGGAAGTACCAAAGACCGACCAGTTAAATTACTGTATTGGAGTTATAAGGTGGTTAAGTCTAGGTATCCATTCCTATGATCCAGCCAGAACCAGAGGGATCTACCCAGGGATATTCCACTAATATGTAGAAGTCCATAGGTATTAAAAAAAATGAGACAAGAGAGATTAAGGGAAAAGTGCCGTCCCTTGAGATGATGCAGTACTAGAACAAACAAACCCAACAAGGTACTAGTTATGAAGTCTCGGTAAGCGCTGAAGGGGTTGAAGAATTAAAAAGAAAAGTTAAGATAAAGGGTGAAAAGAAAGAATCCCTCCTTACACTTAGCAGAAACTGGGGGGCGGAGGGGGTTAACCCCGTCAATACTTCTGAGTCAAGAATCACAAGATGATTGCTGACATTGTAGACTGACATCATGGAACCAATGATGCAATCCACAACCCTTCCTAAGCCACTTCAGAAATCTCTCAAAAGATGTTATGTTTCATTTCCTCCCTTCTCAGACGGAAGATTACACGCATTGCGATCAACTTTCCCTCCTCCAGTTAGTTTGGTATAGAAAAGGTGGCAGTCATACATACCAACCTTCCGATCACTAAAACCAAAGTGCAAACCTATTTGATTCTAAAAGCCAAAAGAGAACATCCATAATTCTCATTAGAACTTGTCAAAATTATGATTGCTAATTCACACAATGTGAAAAACAAGAAATATATATTAAGAGTCCTACGCATTATCCTTGTGATTTTGCCAGAACATCCGAGTGATACTTAAGTATTCACAGTGAAGATGGAAATCCTGCTTGAGTCAACATCAAACAAGCTCTTGGTAGGTGACATGTGAGATCCTATACATGATCAAGCTTGTGATACTAGATATCGATTCGGTCCAACTTATGAATTGATGAATTTTGAAAAAGATAAAACTGTTGGTGTGTCATAAAAACCATTTGAATTTTAAAACACCGACTGATTTTCTAAATCGATTTTCAATCTTATGTCCATGGGAAGCCTCACAAGGGTATCTGGACATAGGAAAGCTGAACAAATTGACGACTTAATCGGGAAGATAGTAACTTACCGGTTCACTCTTACCGTGTTGTCAGGTGTTTTCTTTTGAGACGCTCCGTAATGAGAACGTCTAAGCGCATCTGCTGAAAACCTGTCCAAGAAATTTTCGGAATTTTACCTATTCACGAGGCATATTTATGATTGAGTTAACGGTTGTAACCGTCGTTTGCTACAACTGTATCCAAACGCATGCACAAAGCCACTTTCGTCCATATATGTTGTTTATCACTAACCCATTCATGCAAGTTTCCTAACGATGGTAGCAGTTTCCCGATGACAAGTTGATAACATCAAATATTTAATACTTTTTGGTGGCAAAATACCCCCTATATTACCTGCAAATGTTTCACTAACACTCGAAAAAAAGATATTTTCTATCATTTTGTGGTTTTCAGGTGAAATGTAGGAATTGACACAGAAACAAAGGAAAAAGGACTTAAAGTGTAAAATCTGAAGGATGTTACGACATTACACCGTAACATAAATTAAGCAAGTACGAAGATCAAGGAAGACTTTACGGCGTAACACCATATCTAGTTACGCCGTAACCATATATTTGGAAGAATATTAACAAAGTTATAGTACATGTAACACTTATATCCAGTTACGCCGTAACCATGAAGATCCACAAATATGGAATGAAGATCACATACTTATGGACATTATTTGAAGGTTACGGCGTAACACCATATCTGGTTACGCCGTAACAGCTGCTTATTTATGAAATGTCGTGTAAGATGGTTACGGTGTAACACCTTTATTTGGTGTTGCTCCGTAACAACGATTCGATACCTATAAATAGAGGCCCTCATTCAAGCTATCCGACAATCACTTCCCCACACAATTAGAGAGGGGACAAAGGCTCCAACCTTCAAAGAAATCCACAATGAGTCCAAGCGAGATCACACTTTACATAATTTTTGTATTTAACGTTCAAATACGAATATCTATAAGATTATGAGTTTTCAATATATGAATTCTTCTATCTCTACTATATTTCCAATACCATTAGCCGGCTAAGCACTTAAAGGTTGGTTTAGTTTATGTAATTACTGTTGTTATGATGGTTTCCTGTTAAATTATGGTTTCATTAGATATTCCTAGACTATCGTGTAACCCTGGGTTTTGGTAGTACAAGTGGTTTGGACCTAGCTTGCCCTATAATTAGATTATCTTGTCAATATGAGATCCAATGGATACTAGGGAGGATCACTAACTCCTTACCTGGTGTAGGAACTAACTGGTCATCGCACTTATCACTCAATACTTAAAAAGCACAAGAACTCTTTTAGAGGGGGTTAATAATCTTTAATTTATACATTATTAGATATGTTTTAGGAATAGTTAGGGTTTAATCACTCAACAACCATGAAACCTGCCTCCAGGATGATTTGGGACTGATTTAAGTAATCGCAGGAAGTTATAGGATATACTATATAATGCATATTCAGTCAACGACCTTTGAAACCACTACTGAAACCAAGTTTAACATTTCACAAGGAAAAGCCTTTCATAACAAAAGTAAAGAAGTAACTAGGTTTTAGCGCACGTTTCGCTCTCTTGATATCTCTCAACTCCCTTTATTTTAGTTATTTATTATGTATTTTAATTTCTTTCAATCAAAAACTATTTTCAAAACGTGACATTTCAAAATAAAACTAATTACAACTAGATCTTAGAGACGACCTCGGATTTACCATTCTATACTACCGCAGATCGGTTCTATGTCCGTTAGTGCGTGTGTAGGTAGATCAGTTTTATAAATTTAAAACTTAGGTAAAATTATATTTCAAAAGAAAATACGCATCAAGTTTTTGGCATCGTTACCCCAGGGGATGCCAAAACTTAGAATTAATTGAATATTTCATTTATTTCTCTTCTTTTCTAAACTCTATATCCTGCAGGAACATTGGCAAATGGAAGTAGAGAAGATACTCTCACCTATGGAACAATAACGTACATTGTCATACGAGAAAACCAGGCACCAGGCGTGGTAAAAAACCTGAAATTCGGAGGCAATGTTCAATTTTGAAATCAAATCATTCATACGCGAATTTAGGAATACCTTTCTCCGAACAAAGACGAGGATGCTCACGATCACATTGATAGGGTCCTTAGCATCGTTGGCTTATTTAATATTCCTGGAGTATCTAAAGACGTAGTCAAGCTTCAAGTTTTTCCCTTTACTCTTACCTGATCCGCAAAAAGGTGGGTGGACAGACTTGCCCCAGGAACTATCAATACTTGGGATCTCCTCAAAAAGGCTTTTATCCAAAGGTATTGCACACCTTCACTGACTGCGAAGCAGCTTGAAGATATTCACAACTTCAAGCAAGAAGGAGACGAATCATATACCAGGCATGAGAACAGTATAATGACCTGCCATACAAGTGCCCTAACGCCTAAAACCACACACATCAATAATCATCAAAAGTAAAAATAATCTTATAAGGTTTGAGCACTATGAACCGTCAACTACTTGATTCACATGGACCTATCCCCGGGATGAGACCGGCCCAAGCTCTCACAGTAATTCAGACCATGGCTGATCATTCTCAAAAATGGCACGACGGAACAACAAGCAGGAATATCAGAAGCAGTAGTAGCAAGGATGGACTAGCTGCTTTGGTAAATAAGTTGGACAACCTGGGACGAGACATGAAGAAGCTAAAGGAAAGTGTTCATTAATGCAATCCAGGTTGGATGCCAAATTTGTGAAGGACCTCACTCGACAAGGATTTCCCTCCCTTAACGAGGAAGTTTAAACAAGTTGAAGATTAAGATAAGGACTAATTTAGATAAACAGTGTACTTTTAACGGAAGTAACAGTTAGGAAAATATATAGGTAGACCACAGGATATACTACCTAATGATTGATACCCGTCCCACAATGAGTCAAAAAGAGGCAAAGCTTAGAAGTACTATTAGCTAAGCACTAAGAGGAGTCTACACAAAGAAGTACTAAAATAGAGGGGTGGATTAAGAAGCTTCAAGAGAATGTTAAATTAAATACAGAACCAGAAGCCTCGCAAAAAATATAAACCACAGATCAAACAATTAACTAAGGAAATTCATTCTGATAAAATCCTTAATTCATCCTCAGAACCAATTAAAACTGTTACTTTTAATCAGGAAACATCTGGGCCCAACAAACTCTATGGAGTGTCCTTTATATCGGAGAAAATGATACTCGTGATTACAACACCAGCTGCCACCTAAAGAATTAAATCCAGGAAGCTTCACACTCTAGCACAATCGAAAATTAATTTTTAACGACAAGGCTCTGACACAAGAGGTGCAATTAATTAATGTAATGCCTAGGAGTATATTTGAACACTTGCATCTTACAAATCTTAAGAAAACAAATATGCTTTGTGAAATAGCAGATATGTCTAAAAAGGCACCTTTGAGAATAGTTGAAAACGTTCTGGTTATACCTTTGTGAAATAGCATATATGTCTAAAAAAGCCATCCTGTGACCCCGACAAAAAAATGTGTGATGGTGGGGTAGTAGTAGAATACATGTAGGGTAAATCTAAAACAGGAAATTTACAGTTTTGGTACTAGCAACTAACGATAATGAGAGAAGAAATATAAAAGGAAAAGGACTATCCTTTCCTGATTTCCTTTTTGCAAATATGGAAAAAGCCAAACCAATGCTTTAGTTTGGGATAATCGATACGCTGAATGGTGTGATGTTAGTCCCTCATCAGAAGCCTCTTCTCAAGAATCAAACAAACCGAGACCTAGAGATTATACCTTTAGGGAATAGACATTAATTAAGGTCGGGCATACTGACATTGAGTGAACTCTGTTAAAGAAAGCACTATAAAATTAATGGTTTAATTGATTGTACCAAGATAACTACGCTTTTAAATAATCCTACTCATAGGAGCTTTGATGATTACAAATGGGAATTCAATTTAGAAATCGATAAGCTAGCTGATGAGTATGAACTTGGAATAGGGAAGAAGGGACACATTCTAGATAACATATGGGAATATTGTAACCAAGTGCATTATAAAAATAATGAGTGGCACGATTATGAGTTCAAAAATGAAGAGTGTGAGAATAGGAATAGAGACAAAGATATCAATCCACCAGAAGTATAAGTAGAAATTATCAAGTTAAGAAATATATTTTAAAGGTGGACAAAGTTTCAGTCTTTTACCAAATACATGGATAATATTACCTCTTGGAGGAAAGAACGATCCTAAATTTTAAGGAAATGATCCGAAAGGAGTAGAAAACACAAAACGAGAATAAGCACGAGTCCTAAACTAAGACTCGTTAATAAACAAAAGTGCTTGTCGGGAAACAACCCGTCTTTTATTTAACGAATTTCTTTTTTGCATTAGTTGTTTGTCATTTTCTTTACTTGTTTTGCAGAATCTAGAAAGCTAAAGAGCAATGATCGAACCGGCTTGACTCATAATCATGAGGTAACTTGCTAAAATTTTCAGCAGTTATGCGTAACACTTTATAGTTTACGCTGTAACCACTACAGTTATGACGTAACACATTTTCTGGTTACGCCGTAACACTTTAAAACTTAAAAATGTTACCACTTGATTAAGACGTAACCACTATGGTTACGCCGTAACCTCTTTCTGAAATTCTAAAAATTTAAGTTTTAAATATGTCTAAACCTTGTATACATAAATGGAAACTTTGTGGGTAAGTTCTCGTGTGAAGCCCTCACGGAGACTAAACTCGTCCCAAATGTAGGGGCCACCAAGAGGTTTAAAAGGCTTTGTTGTCATATGCAAAAGCAACTGATTCCGACGAAAAGAGAGTTAGGTTTTGTAATTTCGTTACACTTCATAATTCTTGTAGAACAATTTTATGCTTTGGTTTGTTTCTGTGATCACAAGGGATAAAGAGCTTGCGAGAAGACGGAAATAAAGATTTTTGCCAAATTTTAAATCTCAAAGCAATGCTCAGGGAGTTTCTTGTCTTAATTCTACTCTTTCCTTTTTATTTTATTTCCTTAATGTACAATATCGGACATTGTACAAATCTAGTGTGGGGAAAGGGAGTAAAATTAATACTTACGAATGTTTGCCTTCGATTTCAGTTTCTTTAAAAATTTTTGCCAATTTTGAAATTAGTGACAATTTTTTTTATAAATAACTAGAATTAATCTTTTCCGAATGCACATTATCCTTTATTATACTTGGTGAGATTTATGCCTAATATTCCATTTCCATCATATTACTCAAAAATCCACCAATATTGGTGTGTCTGGTAGTATTGAGTAGAACCTTTAGAACTTGGCATGTACATCATTTTGAGACCTAATTGATTAGCAGAAATAGAATAGTTTCAAGAAGGCCTACACTTAGAAAAACCCATATAGCCTATAGTGAACGTTTATCGACTTGTTACACTGACTAGTCGACCTCCCGTGAAAAACCCTTTTGTTGCACTCATTATTAGTGCAAGCTACCCCTAGATCACCATTGTCAAACCAATCTATGTTTTTACCCAATGTTATATGTTTCATTACACCATTTCACCTTAGCCTACCCTATAGTCTAAATTTTCTCTGTGTTGAAATTTCTGGCTATTTAAGTCCATGGTTCGGGGGGAATGAGAACGAGTTATATTCATTCATGAAAACCAAAAAAACAATCAGTGAGATCTATAAAACCCCCCTGTATCACCACTTTCAAATTGTTCATCTCAAGTGGGGGGATGTGCGTATAATATCGAATGTTGCAGGAGCAATAATTAAAGATATAAACTCCTGTAACATTTGCATATTATGAAGTAAATGAAGAAAATAGGGTGCAACAAAAAGCCACCCATGTGCTAAAAATGTAAAGATGGTGCAAAAAATAAAAAAATAAAAATGGAGCCCATTATTGCACCAAGCCATCTCAGTAAAATGGAGCTAGTAGCTCATTATTACACCAAGTGATCCCAATACTTATGAAGAATGGAGCTAGTAGCCCAAATATTGAAGACCGATTTTGGACTTTAACTCTTGGACCCATGGATGGACAGTGGCTAGTTATGACAATCTTAGATTACTTTAGACTATTTGTTTTGTGTTAACAACCATTAAATGTGTATCTCATGTCTATCCTAACCCTTTATCATCCTTTAAGACCATATTACCCTTGTTGCCTTTAAGAATTATTTAGACCCTAATTCTAACTGGTGTAGATTTGTGTACTTTCTAGCTTAAGATAGAATACATGCTATGACTGTGCAATTGAGCGATCACCCGAAAATGAAACACTTAGACTAGTGGAGAGTTGAGTGACTTTTTATCCCCTTTTTGTGAGGTGTTCGGCTTTGATGTTTTCTAGCATAAGGTTTATAAATTCATTTCTTAAGAAGTTGAATTCTCGAGAAATATTTTTATAATGTTTTATTAACAAGTTCAACTTTAGTGCAAGCGGAAAGTCAAGTAGTAGGATATTTTGATAACACAAATATTATTACTTTTGGTGGCAAAAATCCCCTTCTATATACCTGCAAATTTATTCACTAACACTCGAAAATGAGATCTTTTTCATCATTTTATGGTTTTCAGGTGAAATGCAAGAATGTGACAAGAAACAAGGGAAAAATGACTTAAAGTGTAAATTCTGAAGGATGTTACGGCGTGGTATGTGTTTAATTACACATACCTTTTACCTTTAAAAACGAGCCTAAATGACCAAAAACGGACATAAAATGCCAAATATATGCTTGTTTTGCTATTTGTGTTGTGCAGGTAACGGATATTCAACAAAAGGACAAAAACGAAGCCAAAACGAACAAAATCAAGCACGGGAATGGAAAGAGTGCGGGAAAAGCAAAAAAAGTCAAAGTCAAAGACGAAGCCGAAACCGAAAAAATCTTATCGGGCCAACCCGCACTCATTTAATGGGCTGGGTCAGTCCATTAAGCTAATTTTATAAAGTCTTATAAGAATTAAAAAGCCCTAAATTCTTTTATACCCGGCCCAAATCCTAAGCCCAAACCCACTTAACCAATAAACCCATTAACTCATTTACACACAAGTCCTTAAACCTTTCACCGTAGTCCCAAAAAGGTCTAACAGTGTCAGTCCAAAAGGACTAACGATGCAAACATATACCAAAAACGGGATTAACCCGTTAAATATCAAAAACACTGTATATCATCCCCAAATCCCATTTCCCGCCATCCATCCCTTTCACCTGTCACTCTCACCCTCTTCCCCAAACGAACCCCACAATCAAACCCTACCCCATAACACAACAAAACCACCTTGGCAATCCTATATCTTTTAATTGGCTGATGAATTGAAGACTATAATCAATGGCCGAGATTCAAGAACTTGGTGACCAAGAAAAATGAAGGGTCAAGATGAAGGGTTCTACTCTCCTCACACAGCAAACACAACAAACACAATTGTGCTTGTTAGTCAGCCTATTTATAAAGGCTTATTTTTCAGTTGAAGGGATAAAACCAGGAGTAGGAGTAGCTTTATTTAGTTATTATTAGCTTATAATCATTTTAAATTTATTGAATTTTCATTCAATGCTAATGACTCAGTTTTATAGCAATAAATAAAAATTCAGTTTTAATCTTTACACACCATTAAATCCTTCTATTTTTAAGCTTCACTGTTGAATAAGCTGTTCACGTAACTCGTATAACTAATGATAACTAACCCTAGCCACCTCCATCTCGTTAACACTAATGAGTTCTTAAGCTCATTAGCTGTGAACCTATTACTAAAAAAGTTAGATTTGAACAAAAAAAGGTAAAAAGGAAATAAGCTTGAAGATTAAGCCAGTTAGGGAATTATGAAGTTTTTAGATTGCTTATTTATAGTTGGGTAGGATATAAGCTCTTTTAGGTTATAAATCCTGTAATTGAGCAAGGTTATTGGTACTTTTACTTTTCCTTCATTTTATACCTTAAAAGTAATTTTATTGCTTATTTTTACTGCTTATTGCTTATTGCTCTATTTTATGCTTAATACTGTTTTAAGTTAGCTTTAATATGTCTTTAGTTTAAAAATTCAAAACCTCTTTCTTAAAGTAAGTTAATGCTGACTGTTTCTATAAAATTAGAACTGCTGTCATAGGAGCAGTTTAAAACGCTGTAGGTTTTAGCTTATTTCTAGGGCTTATTAGTTTATAATTTTTTTTGCTTATTTAGTCTTCTTAGTCATAGGCATAATCTGTTTTTGCTTAAAAAGGGAGTTTAGAGATCTGTTTTGCTTTAAAAATAATTTTCAATAACCTAAAGGGGTGTTTGGCATAACTGCTTATTCAAGCTTATTGGCTTATTCAGACTTCTGATTATTGCTTTAATGCTTTGTTTAGTTTAGTGTAATCATGTCTTTCATCTGTTTTAGGTTCCTAGCTTATTAGGTCTTAATCTTTGTTAAGTAGAAAATTTAGCTTTTCTTAATCTGTTTTTATAAGTCCATTTTTGCAGTTGTAGTGCAGCTTTGTCCTTGATGTTTATTAGTTAATTTCAGCTTATTTGTGTTCGATAAGACTAGTGTTAATTCTGTTTTTTAGATAATATCTTTTATCTTAGCTTATTGAGCTTTTAAAATAAGCTGCAAATAGCCTTTTAAGTCATATAAAAAGTTTGCCTGCTGATCTGATTTCATAAGCTTTCCAAGCATTATTTATCATACCATTTTTCTTATTTCCAGCTTAATTGAGTTCTTTGGTTATCATTTTCAAAATGTTTTCAGTTTCAGCTTTTCTCAAATGCTTATTAGTCTTTAATTTAGCTTAAAAGTTGTTAATTAGTCCTTTAAAGTCTGTTTTTCAAGTCTGTTGTCCTTCTACTTTTTAGCTATTTTCTAGCTTAATTTGTTTGCTTATTTTCAGTCTCTATTGCTTATTATTCTAAGTCTTAAGGGTGTTTTCATTTATATAATGCTTTTCTTAGTTACTTATTGTGTCCAAAAGCTTAAAATAGATTAGCTAAATTTGTCAAATCCTTAATAAGCCAAACTGTCTCCTTCTTTGTGCTTTTATCTAGCTTATTTGTAAGTTTTGTCAAAAGTTGTTTCTTTTTTTAAATGTGCTTATATATTGTCTTATTCTTTAAATTTCAAAAAATTTTCAGAAAAAAAAAAATGGTTTATGTAAAAAAGAGAGGTCACAGGGGTCGAACCTGTGACCTCCCCTTTAGCATATCAAGGTATTTAACACACACCTCCTCAACCACTGCCCTTGGGACTTGTCACCTGTCATACCTTGCACCCTTTAATCTTTTAAGCCCTTTTTAGCCACTTTGCCTTTCAGCCCTTTTGGGCTTATTTACAGCTTATTTATAAGTTGTTTTTCATCGTTCTTATTTTTCTTGCATTCTATATAGCTTAAAGTATTTTCCTGCATTTTTTCAGATTTTTCCAAAATTGTTTACTATTTTTAATCTTTTATTTAGTTAAATCTAGTTTATTCCATATAAAAATATTATAAAAAGTCAAAAAATATAATTCCCTGAAGTATTTTTCCTGAAGTAATCAAAAATACCAAAAAATCGAAAAACAACAAAAACAACCGTTGTGTCACTTGTGATTCACCTTTAGATTACAAACTATAAGAGAGGTATAAGAGGGAAGATCCTACTATCTCCGGACCCGAAAGGAGAGGTGTTTATTATAACGCTACGCGCTTACCCGCTCCTTCCGCTTCTTTGTGCGTTTTCTAAAGAGCTACCGTACACTTGTTGATTTTCGTCCCGAAAAATATTTTCTCTATTTAAAATTCAATTAAAAATCCAAAAAAATAATATTCGTCTAACCCCTTTGTTAATTCTTCCTCTTTAATTCTATCATCATGTTAGGTTTAAAGAATGTCGTCATGTGAGCTTGTATAATAGAGAACATTGTTGTTCAAATGTAAGTTCCGTAGACAATTTTGTTCGTGATCCTAACTCACCTTCACAACCCCAAACATCTTCGTCCATCATGTTTAGTTTCATTGGAAGATCCTTAGAAGAAGATGAACATTGTAAACGGTGTACTTGCAAGAGGTGTGGATCTGGTCTTAGTAAAGGATTTTGCTTCATATGCGCTTCAAGTAATGAAAATTCATCCATTGATAACCCGAATCCGAATTCTTTCAATGATCCTCCAAATGTTTTCTCCCAACCTCCACAGCACCAATACGAGACATACTCGTGTGAATTTTGTGGAGGGAACTCTCACGGGTTTCGATTGTCAAAAAGGGAACACACCCGTCTTTGATCAGGGTCCCTATTACAATCAAGACTTTGGTTTTAACCAACCTTCACATTATTCTCCGAGTCAGCCCCAGTACAGGACAATACTCCTTGTGAGTATATGTTGGAAATGATTCCTACACACGGTTATGATTGTCCACCACATTGCCCGCTTGTCTATAAATCAGGAACCAGATTACAATCAAAAAACTTTGGTGATTCATTATTATCCACAAAATTCACCGAGTTATCAACAACAATATCTTTGTTGAGAACACTGCTTGGTCGCCTCATGAGACTTTTCATTGTCAACCGTCGAACCAAACATTCTAAGAACCTAATCTTTTTATAATTCCTATTGCATCCGTTTGACCAATTCCAACCCCCGCAGTTTCTCATCATTCATCAACCTCCTCAAGAAATGAGTATCCAAGATATGGAGGATCTGAAGCAGTAGTATTTAGATGAAATGAAAAGTTTAATAAATACTAAGGATAAATCGTAGATGAGAAAGAATGATTTGAGATTAATGAGCTGAAGGAAAATTCAATGGAATGAGTATTGAGATTAATAAAAAGAAAAAGCTTCAGCATCTAGAGCAGGTGCCTCTCCTTTTGCGATTTTCAATTCTTTTTGCTACGACGATGATGATGATGATGACGAGGAGTATACTACCGCAAATCACACCCATTCACCACAAAACGGACACTCTCACATGGTGGACAAACATCTTGACAACAAATCGGAAACGATCGACGAATTCATAAAGTCAAGTGTTGCGAACCTTGACCAAAACCCAAGTGATCCGAGATAATGTGAGTGTGATGTGCCCGATTGTGATGATACTCAAACGGACAAATTTTCAACGTTTTCCAACCTCTCTTCGACGATTACTACCTCTAGTGATTACGAGTCAAGTCATGAAGAGTTTTTTTTTTATTAATTTACAAAATAAGTTTTAAAACTTAATTTGAACCCTCTTGTTTTGATCTTAGAACGAGGAAATCATTTTAGTGATTTTAATCCATTCATAATGAAACCTCGATTCTACCCGAAAAATTATCGTTTTGATACCGATCTTATCTTCTTTGAATCATTACTCAATCCTGATACTTTGATGGCCTTCCTACTCTCAAGATTATTTCTCTACCTCGATGATTCGCCGGTGAACTCATAAACAATCCTCAAGAATTGTTATTAGAAGAGCACGAGGAAGTATATTAAGTCTTATGGAGATGTTGTCTATGTATAATTCATCTCCCCGTCCACCGAAAGATTTTCATGCTAATCCAAATACGATCATCGAGTCTCTTCCCACACCGTAACATAAATTAAGCAAGTACGAAGATCAAGGAAGACTTTACGGCGTAACACCATATCTAGTTACGCCGTAACCATATATTTGGAAGGAAATCTTGACAATGTTAGAGTTACAGCGTAACACCTATCCAAGTTATGCCGTAACCATGAAGATCACAAATAATGGAATAAGGTCACGTACTTAAGGACAAGTATTTGAAGGTAACGTCGTAACAGCTGCTTATTTATGGAATGCCGTGTAAGATGGTTATGGCGTAACACCTTTATTGGTTGCGCCATAACAAGTTTCGATACTTATAAATAGAGGCCTCGTTCAAGCTATTCCGACATCACTTCCTCCACAGCCAATTGGAAGGCGAATCTCTCTCAACAACAACTAAAACGGGTGGGGGGAGGTGAAGGGGAAAAAAAAAAGGGAAAAAAAAAAAAAAAAAAAAAAAGAGAGGAGATTTCCGCCACTCCAATTGGCTGTACGAGGAAAGTGATGTTCGGAAGAAGCTTGAACGAGGCCTCATTTATAAGTATCTAGAACATGTTATGATCCGCAACCAATAACGGTTTATGCCATAACATCTTACACGGCATTCCATAATTAAGCAGCTTTACGCCGTAACCTTCAAATAATGTCCATAAGTACGTGATCTTCCTTCCATATTTGTGGATCTTCATGGTTACGGCATAACTGGATAAAGGTTTAAAACGCTGTAACTCTAACATTGTCAAGATTTCCTTCCAAATATATGGTTACGGCGTAACTAGATATGGTGTTACGCCGTAAAGTCTTCCTTGATCTTCGTACTTGCTTAATTTATGTTACGGTGTGGGAAGAGACTCGATGATCGTATTTGGATTAGCATGAATATCTTCCGTGGACGGGGAGGTATGAATTACACATAGCAACCTCTCCATAAGACTCAAGATAAATATATTCCTCGTGCTCTCTAATTAACAATTCTTGGAGAATTGTTATGAGTTCACCGGCGAACTCACCAAGGAGAGAATCAATCTTGAGAGAGGAAGCCATCAAAGTATCATGATTGAGTAATGATTCAAGAAGATAAGACTCAGTATCAAAACGATCATTTTTCGGAGTAAAATCGAGGTCTTCATTATGAATTGGATTAAACTCACTAGAAAGATTTCCACGTCAAGATCAAAAAGAGTGTTCAAATAAGGTTTAAAACTTTATTTGTAAATAACCTCATCATGACCTTGACTCGTCATCACTAAGGTAGATATCGTCGAAGAGAGATTTGGAAAACGTTTGAAAAATTTGTCGATTGTTATCATCACAATCGGGCACAATCACACTACATCATCCTCGTTACTCACTGGGTTTTGACAAGGTCTCCAACACTAGACTTTATGAATTCTCCGATTACCATTTCCAGAATTGTGTCAAGATGTTTTCCCCCACCATGATGAGAGAGTCGTTTGTGGTTAAATTCGGGTGTGATTGCGTAGTATAACTCCTCTTCATCATCATCATCAACGCGTAGCAAAAAGAATGAAAAGATTCGCAAAGAGGGCCACCATCTCTGTTGCAGAAGCTTTTTCTTTTATTTAATTGGAGAATTAATATATTCTGCCAGCTCCTCACTTATAATTTGCAAATATTTAAGAAGTTTATGAAGCAATTCTTGTATATCCTCATGTTGATGTTGCTTTTCTCTAAAAGCATGCTGAATTTCAAAAAATTTCTCCCAAGCCAGCGATAAAACCTTTGGCGTTTCTCTAAAAGATATTGGATTAAACTTCTTTAAAAAGGTTTGTATAGATTTCATTAGGTTTTCTGCTTGCAAAATTTCCACACTCGTTTCTTGAGGAGGTTGATGAATGATGGTATAATGCGAGGGTTGATATTGGTCAAAACCTGAAGAATTAGAATTATAGCAAAGATTAGGTTCATAGAAATTTTGGTTCAACAGTTGACACTAAAAAGTTTCATGAGGACCCCCGCGGTTTTCACAATAAGGATCATCAAAGATCAATTGATCACATTGAAAAGTCTCATGAGGACCCCCACAACGGGTACAACAAAGATATTGTGGAAGACTTGGTGAAGTTTGTGGAAAATTATTATCAAAATTTTGATTGTAACATGGGTCCGGATTAAAGATAAACGAAACTTGTGTTGGACAATCGTAACCAAAATGAGCATCGTTTCCACATAATTCACAAGAATACGTCTCGGGTTGTGGAGGTGGGTGGAAATTATTTGGAGAATCAATGAAAGAATTTAGATTTGAATCATTAACGAATGATTTTTCAACCTCATAACAACATAAAGCACAAACTTCATCCGTATAATTTCTTCTACACCGCTCACAAGTACATTGTCGACAATATAGACCACCAAACGGATCTCCACACTTGGAACAATTACGTGGGGGTTGTTGAGACGAGTCGGGGGTTTCATCATAAGAAATTGGATTAGGATCACGGACAAAATTGTCTACGGAACTCACATTTGAACAACAACGTTCTCTATTATACAAAGCTCCACAAGACGAACATTCTTTAAACCCATACATGAGGATAGAATTAAAGAGGGATAAAGAGAAGAATTAAACAAAATGGGGGTAGAGAAGAATATTTATAGATTTTTTAAATAATACATAAAGAAAAGAAATAATAATAAAAATAAGAAAGAAAAATATTTTTTTGGAAACCGAAAGTCAATAGTGCACGGTAGCTCGCTAGAAAACGCACAAAGAAGCGGAGGAGCGGGTAAGCGTGAAGCGTTTTAAAAACCTTCTCCTTTTGGGTCGAAGTTCGCAGGATCGACCCTCCTTATACCTCTATTTTAGTTTGTTAACTAAAGATGAGCCAAAACGACAATTAACAATCGGTTATTTTTAATATTAAAAGGAAATAAAAATAGAAGTGTAAAATATTTTTGTATTTTTATATTTGTATAATAAGAAGAAAATATTCACAATTGAAAGCGATAACTTCACGAGGAAGGGTCTTCAAACACTAATCTTTTTTAACGAAACATGATAATCGTAACACACCTCCCCGACAACGGCGCCGAAAATTGATTACTAATATAATAGCATATATAATATATATAACTAAAATACCAATTATCAATAATAGTATAAGATAAGTACTCCGTAAGGTTTTAAGAAAGTTACTTTTATCCAAAGTAAAATTCAAAACCTTCCCGAGTCGTATACCGACGAGGTGTGAATTGAAAATCGGTTAAGTTCGTGATCGCGTGGATTGAATGATTTTAAAAGATTTTGATTTGGTTTCCTATTTCTATAAATAAAAATGCACAAACAAGTAAAAGCATGTAATCAAATAAAGCAACTAACGATTAAACCTAAAACGTTAACGGGAAAATAAAAACGCGACTAATTTAACCAACTATGACAAATTTAAGCCCTACTAGTGCAAATTTAATTTTTATAAATCCTAAATGACTTAAAATAATTTTCAGAAAAAGAATTATATTTTTTAGATTTTTATTTTATTTATTATGAATTAAAACTGATAATAATCTAGAAAATTAATTAAAAATACTAAACTAATTCTAAAAAATCTAGAAAAATTATGAAAAGTGCATAAGACTAAGAGGAATCTAAGAAAAATGTAAACTGGAAAAGTTGCTTAATGAATAAGCAAAAAATAAGCAGATAAGCACGTATAAGCAAAAACTAGAATGACTATAAGAAATTAATGTTGCATGATATACTCGAAAAAGACCCAAGGGCAGATGGTTAAGTGTGTGTGGTGTTGAGGCGTATGTGTGCTAAGGGGGAGGTCACAGGTTCGAACCTGTGGCTTCCCTTTTTGCAAATTTTTTTTATTTTTGAAAACTTTTTACACAAACTTAAAGAACTAATGAAAATAAGCAAATTTTATAACTAAGACTTGTTTTTGAAACTTAATTATAAGCACAGTATAAGCATTTGAAAATGTCAGAATTCATTTTAAGCTTAAATGAAAATTGGCTAAACTGATTTGAACTTTAGGACTTAACAAGCTAACAAGGAAACAAATAAGCTTAAGGCAGCTTAAACCCTAGACCTAACAAGCACTAGTGAAAAGGTTTTAACCAATAAAATGAGCTTAAAAGCTTATAAAAGCTGAAATGGATTATGACTTAGAAAAGCAATTTTAATAGAAGAATGCTCAACTTTGAGCTTAATTTTAAGACTTAGTAAGCACTTGAATCAAGATGTTAACTGAAACAGATTAAGTTCACCTTCCAAATAACACATAAAAGCAAGTTTTAAGAAAATTGGCTTAATAATAAGCTAGAAAAAAGACTTTTAAAACTGACAGTTCTAACTAAACTACTTTTTTTTGGATTTTTTAAAATTTTATAAAAAGACAAAAATGGTTTTTTCAGCCTTAAATTTAAGGTAGTAAAAGCTAAGGTAAAAACTCAAAAGCTAAAAACAGATTAATCTAGATGTACAAAGAGCTTATACTTTCAATTTCAGTCCTTAGAATCAAGTTATTCTAATCTAATTTTGTTCTAGAAAACTGGACTTTGAACTTTGAAAAAGTGAGATATGGAACTTAAGTCAGACTAAAAACCAAAAGGGCAATTGCACTCTATTTTTAACTACTCACTACTGCATCATGAGATTCAAACAAGCATGAAATCAACATAAAATTGCTGCTAAACAAGATCCAACCAAATAAGCTGCTTATGACAAGCCTAAAACTCACAGATTTAAACCAGCTTAGCTTAGACCTTGAACTTGGTTTTTAAACTTTTAAAACTTATATAAACTGCTTCTTAAGCTTAATCTTAGCTTATCTAATTTGCTTAAAAGGTAAATAGCAAACTAGCAGTACTAACTCAAGTTAGTACTGCTAGTACCAAACACCCCTTAAATAATGAGAAAGCCATTTTTGAGCTTAAAACAGATTAAGACAAGTTGTAAAAACTTAAAAATAGATTAAGATCTAAGTATTAAAGGTCTAAATAAGCAAAGTTAAGCAACAAATAAGTACCTTACAATAGCTAACATGATAAGCATATTTTTGGAATTTTTGACAGTTTTATATGAAAACTTTAACTAATGATAACAAAACTACAAATAAGCATTAATTAACATCTAAAGACAATAATAAGCAGATTTAAACAGTAAATAAGCACTGAATAAGCAATAGATAGTTTTAAGCTAAAACTTGAAAATATAGAACTTACAAAAGCCCTTGCTCAAAACAGGGCAAACATGCGCAAAAGAGCTTTGTCTACAAGCTCTAGCTTGTTTAGAACAAGCTAGTATTGTCATATGAGTCCATCCCAATCTGGCTTATCTTCTAAAATAAGCTAAAACTAAATTCTACTCTAGATATCCTGCTCTTGTGTGATGAGGCCTCTTTATATAGGCATGGGAAGAACCTTCTAGCCCTCTGAACGCTCCTCTATCCTCCAATCATAGCCATCCAATCATAACTGTCTCTAATCATCCAATCTTAACCGTTGGATTGAGTAACATGCCTCAATAGCCAATCACAATGCTGGGGATTGCCAGCGTGGCTAATGAGGGTGTCATTGATGTCAGAAATCCCTTCTAGAAGCGTGTGATTTAGTAGGATTTACCCTGGTCGTGAATTGCCTTGTAAAAGTGAAAGGGAGGGAAAGAGAAGGTTGTACAGTAACTTTGACTCTTCTTTTGACCCGTCTCATATTTCTTGACCAATATTAAAAAGGGTTTGACTTGGGCTTGGTGGATATGGATTTTGGGCCGTTTGTTAATATAGAAAAGGGGTTGGGCTCATATTTTAATCATGGGCTTTTAGGTTTATTATGATAAGATTTTGGGCTGACCCGACCCATTAAGTGGGCCCAGGTTGGTCCATAAAATATGAGTACGCCTCCGGCTTCGGTTTTTTCGCGCTCTTTTCATTCCTGTGCTCGGATTTGTCCGTTTTGTCATTATTTTTGTCCTTTTGTAGAATATCCGATACCTGCAAGACACAAATCACAAAACATACCTATACAATGCATTTTTATCAGTTTTTGGTCATTTTTGGTCTTTTTAGCTAGTTTAATTAGGTAAAAGGTATGTGTAAATAAGCACATATCAAAATCCCCATACTAAGCTATTGCCGTGTCCTCACGCAATGTTATAAATACACGCTTAAAACCAAAAATTTCAACCCCCTTAGACTAATTACTTCGAAAAGTAGCTAAGTGTTCATCAAAGGGAATTAAGAAATCACTAGTTTTGAAAAGCCCCCCTTTAACCATTTTTATGCATTTATTATTATCATTCATATATATCATTACTACACGGAACAAGAAACACTAAAAGGATAAATTCACCGTTCTTGATTTTTCACCCGCCCCAAACCAAGCTTAAAAACGAAATCATTGTTTAATACAAGTTAAGATGCTAACACTACTCATAAATGCTAATTGTGGATGCATAGCTACTTGATTGGTGATTTTCACACTATAAATATATAATATATAATAAAATATAAAATATATATATAAGTCTAAAAATCAACAAGATCAATGATACCGAGAAGTAGTATAGAATGTTCCCGGGTCGTTTATCCCCAACGAGGCTGTACTGGAAAATCGATACAGTCGAAGATTTGAGTTTGAAGGAAGGAATTGATTTGAGAGGTTGAAAAAGTCAAATTAGATGATAACGAACGAAAACGTTTAAGAAAATCCTAAAAATTACTAAATTAAGCTGAAAAACGGAAGCACGAATCCCGAACAAAGGGGGAAAAACCTAAAATCTTTAAAAATAACCCTACGAAGAATTTTTCACTTCTAAACTACTCTACGGGACAAATAACGAAGAATGAAAAAGACTAGACCGAAAACGGAGTTCGTTTGACCAAAAAACGAGTCAAGACAAAAAAAACCGTCACCCGGACCGCTTCTATAAACAGTAAAAAGTTGTATAAAAATGACCCTACGAAAATTTTTATATTTTTCCTACAAACTAGATGATAAAATAAAATTTTCTAAAAAGCAAAATATTTTTTTTTTTTGATAATTTTTGTATTTTTTATGAATTAAATAAACTTTTAACTAAATTAAATTATAAAAAATATTAAACTATTTCGCAGAAATTCTGAAATTTATTCTAAAATTACCTTTATTACTAAGAAGACCTAAAAATTCGAAAAATAAAACACAAAATTTGCTTAAAAAATAAGCGTCCGAATAACTATTTCAAGCTTATAAGCCTTTTAAAACCAAAACACACCCTTAAATACCAAACGCCTTGGGTCTTTAACGAAAAAGACCCAAGGGCTCCGTGGGTATAGTTGGTGTGTGAAAAAGGGGGACTGTATCTGCTGTCCCAGGTTCGAAGTCTTGCTTCACCCGGGCCAAGTGTCTTCCCCTTTTTTGTTTTTTTTTTCGAAACATCAAAGAAGCAAAGTTGTTAAGCCTCGTGGGGCTTAACAACTATGTCTTCTACAAACTTTTTGCTGAAAAGCTGTCAAATAAGCTTATCCCCTTAATAATAATCTAAAGTTTGACAGAATGGCTTATTTGTCTTAAATGCTAGAAAATGCTGAAGTCCTTTTGGACATTCTGGTCACAATAACTAAGGCTTGGCACAATATATAGCTAAATAGGAAATCTAAACAACATAAATAACTGAAAAGGCTAATTTCTAACAAAAATAAGCTGGGACAAAAGCTTAAGATGACAGAAAATCTAAACAAAGAGCTTAAAGCAAAAAGGCTAACTTGGGCATTCAAATAACTACCAAAAGGGAAATATGCAAGCTAAACTATTAACTTAATCAAAATAAAGCAGCTAAGATCAAGATTGAGCAAGGTTGTGAGCTCAATAAGCCAAGAAGTGGCTTAAACCCACAACAGTACTAATTTGGAGGTTAGTACTGTTGGTGTAAAAATGATAAACTTGGACATTCAAATAAGCTAAAAAAAAGGAAATAAGCAAACTAAACTATCTAACTTAACCTAAAAGCTATTAGGACACAATTTGAGCTTATGGGATAAGCTCAATAAGCCAAAATTAAAAAATAAGCAATCCCTCAGCCTAAGGGACTCAAAAACAGTCAAATGGCATGTTTGGGCATCAAATTAAGCCAACAAATAAGCTTCTCAAAAGCTGAAATTCAAGGCACTTATTTAGGAGCTTATAGGCTCTTAAAATAAGCCAAAAACTTGGGCTTAAGTGTGTTTAAAGAGCAAGGAATAAGAGCTTAAAATCTCCCCTTTGCACCAGGGGAGATTAAAGCTGAGCTCAAAGGCTTATTTGACAGCTTCTACAAAGCTGTCAAATAAGCTCTAAACCAGAAATTAAGCTCAAACAAATTGAGTGTAGTTTAAAAAAGGGCTTATGCACCAGTTTTTAGCTTCTAAAACTCAATTTAACTTGCTGAATTTTGTAAGTGAAAAAGGACTTTTGGTTTTTAAAACTGTGACAAACAAAGAATTTGGTGAACTTTGACTTACCAAAGTCAAAAGGCAAGGGGCTTTTGACAGCCTTTTTTAGACACACAAAACACACTCTTTTGATGCTTAAACTCAAACCACAAGTGCTTAACCAAATAAGCACTTGTGGAGTCTTCTAAAACCTCACAGTTATGAAAACAGTTTTAAAAACTTTAGAAAACAATTTTAAAACTAAAAACTTTTTAAAAACAGCTTGAAAATGCTTAAAAACTTAAGCTAAAGTTAACCAAAATACCTCAACCCAAACCACAAGTGATTTTGACCCGTTTTGATGGTTAACCCAAACACCCCTTTACAATTCTGTCCCAACTAAAATGAACTTAAAATCTGTTTTAAAAACTAAACCAGCTAAAAACTTTTATCCACTCACACTAGTTTTGACCTATTTAAGCTACTTTAGAACTCAAACTTGCAGCTTATTAAGGGAAATAAGCCACTTACTCTCCTAGCCCTTTACACTAACATTGACAGTTTTAACTAAACTAGCATATATATGAAATGAAAAACATTCTAAACATTTTTAGACATAATTTATAACTAATAAGCACATTAAGCTAAGGAAATAAGCTAAATTAGCTTATTGCTACAGTAAATAAGCAAAGTTTGAAAATTAAGTACCTTTGATCCTTTCCACAAAAAGGATCCCTTGAGACCTAAATAAGCTCTAAACCCTACCCTTGGCTTATAAATAAGCCAAAACTAAGCTGAAAAACCCAATAAGCCTTCCATGTTAGCTTATTCATCCAAGCTTTGAATGCAACAGATTCTTACCCTTTTCTTGTGAGTTTTCCCTGAAAATTTGGTGAAAATGTTTTACAAGACAGCTTATATGGTAGCTTAAGTGGAGGTTTAAAAGATTTTAAAAGCCTTAAACACTTAAGAACACAAGTAGAGCAAATTTAGCTAAATTTCATTAAAATCAAAGTACGAATACATAAAAAACTTTTAACTTCAAACAAACACTGAGAATTACTTTAAAACTATATTAAGAAAAACTACTTAAGAACTAACTACTTTCACAATGGCTTTACAAAGCTATTTATATAGAAAAACGACTAGGGTCTTCCTCTTTTCTCTTCTTGCTGTTGTGCTTGTTTGTAGACACAAAAAAAAGTTGTGTTTGTTGTGTGAGGGCAATACCAAGCAAATCGTAGCCCTTGATAGTCCTTGGTTTCCAAGTCGAGTGATATAAGCCATAGATTGGGTTTTGTGTGGGTTTGGATTGCCAACATGGCACATTTGTAGCTGGGAAAGGTAGTGGATGAGAGGGAAAATGAATATCCATGGGGGAAGAGAAGAAACACAGGGTAAAAACGGGTTTGTAAACCCGTGAGTTGTGTTGGGAGGGAAAAACGAGCGGGAAAATTGGTTTGAGGTTATAACAGAGGATGTTTTGTGGAGTTGGCACAAATGGTCCCTCTAGGTTATTTGTTTCATTGCACAGTTCGTCCTTGTTGTTATAACTTTTTGGGGACTTGGCAAAACAAGTCCCCAAGAGTTATATGCTCAATTGCATGAACCGTCCTTGGGTGTACAAGTTATAGGACTTGGCAGAATAAGTCCTTGGAGTATAACTTTGCTTAAATGGCATTTTGGCCCTTCTCTTCTTTTCTCCTCTTTTCTTCTTTAAGTATAAGTTTAGGGATTTACAATTTCAGTCCCTAAACTTATATTTCTTTGACTTTTGGCCTCGGGGTTGACTTGGGTTGACTTTGACTTTGACCAGTTGACTTTTCTGTTGACTTTTTGACTTGATTGACTTTTCGGCTTCGATTTGGCTTTGTCTTTAACAGTCTTTTCCATTCCAAGTCTGGTTTTGTCGTTTTGGCTTTGTTTTTCGTCCTTTTCTTAGTTATCCGTTCCTGCACAATACAATTAGCAAAACAAGCGTATATTTGGCATTTTAAGTCCGTTTTTGGTTATTTTAGCTCGTTTTTAAAGGTAAAAGGTATGTGTAATTAAGCACATACCAGAGTGTAACGGTAGTATATTAAATTATAGAACTTGTTTTTGTGATGCATCCCGAGACCGCATGTAAGTATTAGGATGCTAGATAAAAGGAACTAGGATTAACCCATGTTTTAAACATGTAATTGTTATTATGGTCACACCAATCATGTAACTATCCTACACCCTTGCCATGCACTCACTTTTAGTGCAGGATACCCCTAGTACAACCCTCCGAGCCTATCCTTTTTCACGGTTCTCGTAATTTTCTAGTTAAGCCAGACTATTAATGAAGAGCATTGTTAAACCCTAAACCAATCGTTACACTCAAATCGCCTTAGCCTACCTTGTATGTACTCGCTTTAAGTACATTATTGTTTTAACCCATGTTAATTATTTGAGTACAAGGTTGATAAGTCCTTATCCTTGTAAATACTATTTTGGGGTGATTGGGATTCATGGTAGTATTCATCTTACAAAGAATTGGGGAAGAAGTAATTTATTACCCCCGATAAAGCTCAATAAGCTCCATGTTATCTTGATCCATCTCAAATCCGGTCATTAGTTAGATTGTAAATAATCGAGTATGTAAAAGTTCAAGTGTAGGGGTGTATCTATAA
>BQNB010073749.1:1678-32012 GCA_026074375.1 Tanacetum coccineum
GCCTAGCCGTATTAACTTTTGAGATACCAGTTTTAACCTCAATGTCGTTCCAAAAAGCATTTCCATCATCAATGTTGATTCTTACAAGCTCTCTTTCTGTTTTTATTCTCAATTTATCTCTCAATTCTTTTTTCTCACCAATATACTATTTCTGTTTTTGTTTTGCTATCCTAAATCATGAGCCTTTTCAGGTAGTTTTGTACAAAGTTCCATCAATTCATTTAGTTTCATACTGTCCTCCCCACTTCTATGTATGTTAACTCTTGAGAGAGGTGGATCATTGGACTGTTTAGATGCAGCCTCAAACCTAATTTGAGCTTCTGCATCCCCCAATATGGTATCTTGGCACCTAGAACCACTACCTGAACCAGTTCCCTGAGGAAAAGACTCATTAAGTGTTACCATAGATTGGGTCCTATTTATGTTACCACTGTCCTGCTCTGCTTCTAAGCTAGAAGCAGTAGTGGCAGCCCTTTCCATTCTGTCTTCTCACTCCTTAATGACAGTCTCATTTGCTACAAGGGGAATTGGTCCACTAGACTAAGATCTCTTAGTAGCCCTTTTTGGCTTTCCTAGGTCTTTAAGTCTTTTTGGGTTAAAATAATGATGGAACAGTGATTGATTCAAGATTAGGCAGTGAAGCAATTGTGGATGTGTGTTGGGGTTCAGTGGGATCTCCTGACCCTTCACCCACTTCTTCTTGTTGTTATGCAGCTTGTCCATTCCAGTACAAACATCCTTTATGTGTCCATTTCATCTTCATATTAACATAATTAACCTCCCCTCAATCAAGACTTTAGAGGTTAATCATTCCAACTCCACACTTGGTATTACCAAATCCAACCATACCATAATCCAGCATTTGATTCTGAATCCAGAGTACTTGTCTACAGCAACTAGCAGCAGCCACATATTCAGCTTCAGTAGAGGAAGTGGCAACTACAGTTTGCTTCTTGCACTGCCATGAGATTAATCTACACCTTAGGAACTGACAACCTCTTGTTGTGGACTTTTTATCTAAGCTGGCTCCAGCATAGTTACTATTAGAATATGCCACCAAATCAAAGGAAGAATCTCTAGGATACCAAAGACCCAATTTAGGTTGGCCTTTTAGGTACCTAAAAATCCTTTTCACAGCATGTAAGTGTGATGCCTTAGGTGAGACTTAGAATCTGGCACATGCATGTACTGCAAACATAATGTCTAATCTAGATGATGTAAGATACATCAATGATCCAATCATTGATCTGTAAAGATGAACATCAACATCATCACCATCTAAGTCCTTGAGCAAAGGCTTATCTGTAACCATTGGGGTGATGGTTGTCCTGACATCTGTGAAACTAAACTTCCTCAATATTTCAGCTACATATTTATCCTGACTGATAAATATCCCATCTTCTTTTTGCTTCTCTTACAACCCTAAGAAGAAAGTGAGTTCTCCCATAGAACTCATCTAAAACTTGTCATGCATCAGTTTTTCAAACTCAGTACACAGCTCCTTCTTTGTACAGCCAAAGATAATGTCATCAACATAGACCTGTACAAGTAATATATCCCCTTTTTGCTTCTTGATAAACAAGGTCTGATCTATCTTTCCTCTGTGAAACCCATTGTCTAATAAATACTTGGCCAAGGTTTCATACCAGGCTCTTGGAGATTGATGCAAACCATAAAGTGCTTTCACCACCTTGTAGACTTTGTCTGGATAGTCAGGATCTTCAAACCCTAGAGGTTGACACACATATACCTCCTCTTCAATTGTACCATAAAGGAAAGCACTTTTCACATCCATCTAATACACCATAAATCCTATAAAGGAAGCATAGGCTAAGAACAGCCTTATTGCCTCAATTCTTGCTACAGGAGCAAAAACTTCATCATAGTCTATGCCTTCTTCTTGAGTATATCCCTGTGCAACCAGTCTTGCTTTGTTCTTGATTACTATGCCTCTTTCATCTTTCTTGTTCCTAAAAATCCATTTTGTACCAATAGCCCTCTTACCCTTAGGCAAATCCACTAGAATCCAAACCTTTTGTAGCTGAAACTGTAGAAGCTCTTCTTGCATTGCTTCTACCCAAGCTGAATCACTTAGAGCTTTAGCAATCCTTTTGGATTCTTCCTGGGATAAGAAACAAACAAATAGACAAGTATGAAGGTCTTCATGAGTTTTCCCTTCATAAACAGCACTAATAAACCGTTGTTCATTTGTAGTCTTTGTCATTCTCCTTGTCTTTACACTAGACAGCACATCACCAATCACATTATCAAGTGAGTGATCTTTATAGATCCTTGTAATTAGAGTAGAAGGAACTTGATATGTGGTAGAAATGTTGCTCATATCCAATTATGTTTCATCTCTAAAGAAATCAGCATGTGTGGCTTCAAGTGGAGCAGTAATAACTGTTGGACTAGCAGTATTAATATTTAGACTACCAGTATTAATACTAGTAGTATTAATACTTGGCCCAACAGTATTAACATCTGGAGAACTGTTTTTAGGCTTCTCTTGATCATTAATTCCACTTCTTTATTTTCACTTTCATCATCCTTCTTTCCAGCATCACTAGAAGGTTGTAGTTCATCATTGCTAGCATTCTTTAAAGAAGAATCAAATAGTAAACCATTTTTCCACAGTGGCATTAAAATGTAGTCTTGGCTAGATCCTGTCTCCTTGTTAGATTAACCTGAACCAATACTTTCTTTTGTACCTACAAAATCATTAGAGTTTGTACCTGCAACAACTGGCACATAATGCATTGATTCTGTTATAACATCAATATCAAATAGCCACTTTGGTCCATCACCTGTAATAATAGGATTATCCTCCAAGAATCTAACATGCACGTTTTCTTCTACTTTCTTAGTTCTAATGTTGTATACTCTAAAAGCCTTACTATTCAATGAGTATCCAACAAAGAATCCATCATTAGACTTTCCATCAAACTTGACTAAATGATCTAAGGTATTAAGAATGGTAACATGACACCCAAATGGTCTCATGAAGCTTAGAGAAGGTGTTCTACCTCTAAAGAGTTCATAAGGGGTCTTGTTATGAGGCTTGACTATGAATACCCTATTCTGCATATAGCAAGCAGTATTAACTGCTTCAGCCCAAAATGTAGTAGGTAACTTAGAGTCAGCTAACATGGTTCTAGCAGCCTCAATTAGTGTCCTATTTCTTCTCTCAGCAACACCATTTTGCTGAGGAGTTCTAGCTACACTAAATTCCCTCTTAATGCCTTTCTTTTCACAAAACTTACTCATAACTCTATTTTTGAACTCTGTTCCATTGTCACATCTGATTATCTTTACTTTCTTATCAACTAGATTTTCTATCTGAGTTATAAAGCTCTTAAGAATGCAACTAGTTTCATCCTTAGATGCTTAAAAGAAAACCCAAGTAAATCTGCTATAATCATTAATGATAACTAGACAATATTTCTTATTCATTAAGCTGCTCACAAAAGTTTGACCAAACAAGTCCATATGCAACATGAATAAAGGCTGAGTAATAGAGTTCTGAATTTTGGACTCAAAGGAGGCTTTGTGTTGTTTTCCCTTAAGGCAAGCAACACAAGTTTGGTCATTTTCAAAACGTT
The DNA here is from genome assembly GCA_026074375.1 of Tanacetum coccineum. Classification (NCBI taxonomy): domain Eukaryota; kingdom Viridiplantae; phylum Streptophyta; class Magnoliopsida; order Asterales; family Asteraceae; genus Tanacetum; species Tanacetum coccineum. The sequence continues at coordinate 5,281 of BQNB010073749.1, forward strand.
TTATAGGTAAACCTTTCACAAGGTTATCCTTAACAAGTTTATTAATAGTTTTAAAATTTATATGACCTAGCCTCCTATGCCATAGCATTGATTCATCAAGTGTGGCCTTTGCAACAAGACAAGTTAAACACTCTTTAGGAATAATATTCTTCATATCAACACTGTACATATTGTTCTTTCTAGGAACTTTGAGTAAAACCTGACTTTCATCAGTTAACTTAAAGTCAGGAGACAGAACAAAACATCCAGTGTCAGTAAAAAGAACACTGTTCTTTTTGTCACACATCTGTGAAACACTAAAAAGGTTAAACTGTAACTCCTTGACAAAGTACACATCTTCAAAATCAAGTTTACCAGTTTTAAGAGTTCCTTTACCAGTAATTCTTCCTCCTTTGGCTCCTCCCCCAAATGTAACATATCCTCCATCAAATTCTTTGAAATCTGAGAGATAGGACATATTGCCTGTCATGTGCCTTGAGCATCCACTGTCAACATAGCCTTGATCTTCTTTTTGTGGATGACCCTGCACATAAAAATAAGGAAATTAGTTTCCTTTGGGGACCCAAGCCATCACTGACTTGGATCTGCCTCGTGCATCAACATAATTATGTCTCTTGAAAGTAATTGATGCACTGTTAAGTTTGGTAGGTCTCCAAACCCAACATGCTGAGGCCTTAACAGCATTAACCTGATTTGCCCTGACAGCATTAACTACTGCTGAATTTGGCCTAGCAGTATAAAAACTTCCCTTAGCAGTATTAACTTTTTGGCTAAAATTTTTGTTAGTTAATGTTGTTTTTATTTGATAGGGCCTCTTTACAGTTGATTGTGCTAATTTAGAAAAAATATGACTTTGTCTAGCACTATAAAATTGAGTTTTGAGGGAAGGAAGGGGCAGTTTTAAAGGCCTAGCTAGTATTTAAGTGGGTCTTAGACCAGTTTTCATTAAAACTGCTCTTGGAACTATATTCCTGTAAGCACTAGGGTAAGCCTTTTTAGCAGAATAATTGTAATTCACCCTTGTATAATTACTCCCAGATACCACCCTTTCCCTTTGATGGTAATTGCAGTTAGCCTGCACATGGTCAAAACTTCCACAGACAAAACAAGCTTTATTGTACATCACAAAATCACTTCCTAGTTGTTGGGACTTATGATTATTCCAGTTTCTTTGATTTCCCCTAGGACTTTGTGACCTATACATTTCAACATACTTAACTTGTTTTCTAACTAATTTTTCTTGTTGTTGAGGTCTAACAAATTCTATCTTAGAAACAGTTAGAAAAACTATTTTCTTCTTTAACTTATCATCTGACACTAGCTCCTCAACCAATGAGGCATCAGGAGATTTCATAATCTCATTAGAGATGTATTCACTAACACTCTTACTAGTCTTAGGTCCATAGCCTTTAAACTCAGGCTGTTAGAACTCCTCTAGACCAGAGTTGGACAAATAACCCTGTAGGAAGAGGTGGAACAGCATTATAGCTTACAAATCTCACACCCTTTCTACTTTTATCAGGTATCTGACTCCCTATTAATTTGTCTAGACTCTTAGAAGCATTATCAAAATTTTCAATTTTAAGCTGATTGCTTTCTTTTTCTTGCTTAAGTTTTTCTAACTCACTTTTAAGCACACTAATTTCTGAGTCTTTATATGAGATATCTATTTTTAGAACAGCAATTTGCTCACAAAAAATAACCTCATTCTTTTTGTAAAAGACAAGTTGCTCTTCTACAGATGCTAACCCTCTTTTATAAGTAGCTAGATTAAACTCAGATTTGTTAAACTCTATTCTTAATTCATCAAGTTGAGTTTTAAGAGTTTCAAAGCTTTTTAGACAGGTTTTTGTACAAGTTTTATCATTATGTACCTCAGAGTCTGAAAAAGCCATAAGAGCCATGTCTGTAGGGACTTCCTCATCTGCCATAAAGCTCCAGTCAAAACCAGCTCCATCAATAGCCAACATGGCTTTAGAAGAAATTTCTTCCACATTTATAGTCCTTCTAGAGTTGTCTTGATTCCTGCTCCTATTATCTTGATTCTTAGGTCCTCTGCACTCCCTTGCAAAGTGTCCCAACTTGTGACAGTTGAAACATTCTACCTTGGACTTGTCATATCTAGCTGTGTCACTCCCATTGATAATGATCTTTCTACCAGTTTTCTAGAAAAACCTTCTTGTCCTCATACTCAGCAATGCTAACTGCCACTTCAAATCTATCTCTTCTAAGTCATCTTCATGGATTTGTTCAAGGTCCTCATGTACAAGATGAGACCCGTTTGGTTGATTGGCCAAAAATGCATAAACAGTAGCATCACTTAAGTTATCAGTACTAACTTGAGTACTAGCAGTGCTAACTTGAGTGCTAGCAGGTACTAACTCCATAAGCAGTATTAACTTCATTAGTACTGCTAGTAGATGACATAAAAAGCCAAGTTCTGAGAACTTGAGCTTGCAGTTCCTTTAACCTCTTGTTCAACAATCTTGAAATTGTTATAGAGATCATCAAAGCTCATTGTGTCTAGATCAGGTTTATTCCCCCCCCTCAGACCACAACATGAGTATTCCACTCAAAGGCAACTTCTCAAAAATTTTCCAAACAAAAAATTTAAAAAAAAGGAATCTCTTGTAAAATATTTCCACCAAGGATAGCCAACTGACTTACAATCTTCTAAAGCCTGTTAAAAATAGAATCAAGAGACTCTGTGCTTGGAGCACTAAAGTTCTCATACATTTGCCTCAGAAGAGTCTCCTGAGTCTTCTTTGTGGCATCATTACCATCAAATCTTGTTTGTATAGCAGCAAACAAAGTCTTGGCATCCTTATACTGATTAAAAGTCAAAAGATGTTCATTTGGAAGTGCCATTAGTAACATACTTCTTGCCTTCACATCATTCTTCTTTTGAGTCTTTTCATCAGCAGTTACAAGACCTGGTATTAATGTAGTGGAGGAGCCATCAGCATTTGTTGTTGTTTGAGCTGCTAGTTTGAATGAGTTTCCATTCTCTATGACATCCCATAGAGCATAGTCTTCTATTTGAAAGTATTGCTTAATTATTAGCTTCCACATATCATATTCACCTTGTTTGAGAAGGGGCAACTTTGCAGTAGTATTGGTTTGAGCAGTTTCTAAATCCATCTCTTCCTTGTGAGTAAAGAGATCTTCTTGTTAGTTTCTTCTAGATCAAAGCTTCAGAACACAGGCTCTGATACCACTTGTTGATCCTAAACTATGATTGATTCTTTAGCTTGTAAAGAGTATGTTACCTTAGATAAATCCAAAATAACAATGGTAGAAACTTTGTGTGTATATTAAAGAGTATGCGGAATCTACTCTTTAATACTTAGAAGAACTATGAATGTAACAGTAAATATGATTGAACAAAGATGTAACAAAAAGCTTCAATATTATTAAGATCAATAATACGAGTACTCTATCTAGTACTAGGGTTTACAACCTTGAAGCTATGCATGTAACTCTATGAATTCGCATCTAACATCATAACCTAGGATCTCCTTTTATACACCAAGGAGTCCTTTACAAGATAACTACAAATCTTCTATAATTCTAATCTTATATGCATATCTTTCTAACTAAATAGAATATACACATAATAAGTCAATACATATCTCTTCACACTTCTTTATCTCTTAAGCAGTCTTAAATCTTTATGCGGCAGTCTTAACTCCTTCAACAGTGTTAAGTTAGTACTGGTAGTACTAACTTTCTTCTAGCAGTACTAACTAGTTAGTACTAGCAGTTGTAATCTTGAGCAGTACTAAGTCTTTGGCTTGACAATATTAAGTGTATGAGTTTAATTCCCAACAATCATCCCCTAAACTTATGATTTACCTTCAAATCTATTATTAAAGAGTTTTGTTTCATTTCTCCCCTTTTTTGTCGAATTCAAAAAGGATGATCGTCGAGTCGTTGTAGGAAGAGATAAATCGACGATATCAAGACTCCCCCTTGAAGTATGCTCCCCCTTGTTCAGGGCACAAAGGGATCGATCTTACAAAAATTATGTGCTACAAAACAAAGTTAGAAATACAAGTGCAAGACAAATATCTTTTAAAGCAACACATTATATTTAAGTTGTTTCCCCACCTAAAGAGATAGTTTCATATCAACAATCATGAAACGTCATACAATTGAATCACCTATGCATTCATATACCATAAAATAAAACTAGTCTAATACGAGCTAAGGATAAATTCATACAAAAAAAGAAATATTTGTGTGAAACATTACAATATGAAAGGAGATAATCATAAAGATATAATACAGACATAGAACTACACTAGATGAATTTCTTAAATAGTAGAAGATGCCATAATCAAAAGATGGAAGGTCGATTATTTAGGTAGATTAATCATATGAGAATGATTAATTAAAAAGGGAAAAAGAAGGGGTTGGTGACACATGATTTGTAGGGATACGGATTAGAGGTATGGGACGGGTAAGAAGAAAGTGAATGAAGTTGATTTCATTTCTCAAGGAGTGAATAGGGTGTCATAGAAAATTGCAACAATGATACAAGTGCTTAATGTGAAATTCAACTTGAGCATGAGAATGAAAGATGAATTTGTTATGTGAGGTGAGGTGGTGCTGATGTAGCATTGGATGGATTAGTGTGCGAATCAAGATGGTGGAGATGATTGGGAGTGTGATGGTCATATTGATCTCTAAAGATTGTATGATGGTGGAGCATGGAAGATTGTATGTAGACTCTTTGGAGGGAAGTGCAGGTGAGACATTTCGGAAGGAGGTGATGATTTTGGGAGTGGATTTTTGCGTCCATACTGTCTAACCGACATTCATGTTTTCAGATGAAGTTGAATGGGGGTTTTAAGCAAGACATGGATGATAAAGGAAATTTAAAAAAAAGGTAATGGTGGTAGCGAGGTTGAGAGTTTAGATGATTTAAATAATGGAAATGGTATATAGACATGGGCAAATCATGGGTGTGGATGGAAGGGATGTTAAAGAATGGTTTGGCTAAAACAGGAAATGAAAACTTTATATGTAGGTAGGAGGGTCAAAGATACAGGAAAATAGGTAAACTCAAAATTTTCGTTCCCCCTGGTGGCGGTCCTATATTACCAGGCGGTCCCAAATATATTGGGGGCCGCCGGGTATTTAAGGGGGCCGTTTTCTAGAAGAAAGAAAATTTCCAGATTTCCCTTTTTCTTAAATCCAGTGATTTCAGCATCTACCAAATTCAAGAATCAATTAGTTCAAGCAATAATATGTTGTCCTATTCTAGCATACAAATCATTTAGTAAGTAGTGGCATTGTTTTTATGTCATATTCATAAAATTTGCTAATCATAGAACGTTGATAAAATGGAGAAAACTATCCAAGTTAAATGCAATTGTCATTTGCCATTCCTAGTCCTAATAGAAAGATATAATGCATTAAACAAGAAAGATAATAATAATAATAATAGTTTCTTAGTAGTTATGCTAACATGTCCACTTCCGTTTTCCACCCATCATGTTCTTGAGAGCTTGTTTAATTGACCTTAACCCTTCCCGGTGAGCATCTCGTTGTCGAGTTTGAAGATTAATAGTTTCAGAGAGATGGGTGTTCAAGTAATGACTTTCATGGGGAGGGTTTTGATGGACTCTAAAGACAGCATTGGACGATGATGAGATTTTTTTTTTGAGACTAAGATATAGATTGGAATGAATGATTCATCATCATTATCACAATAGTATCATCCAACGATTGAGATAAGGAATCAATGATTCAGAGTGGGTGAGGGAGCTAGGCATTTGACTTTCGTGTTTCAATTTATATCATCACTATCATGTAAGGAGAAATATGGACATCCGGGACTTAATTGACTTTCATGTTACGGTTTTAAATTAGTTGTGTACTTCGGATATTTGGGCTTTATACATCAAGACTGCTTGATGCGGCTTGTACATTTGCTTTGAATCTACTCAAAAAAGGATTGTGATTTAAAGGGAAGCTAAGACAACTTCTTATGAGAGAGTACAGGGAAGACCTACGGCTGCTACAAAGAACCATATGATTCTATCATATGATGTTCTCATCATTAAGGTCAAACCTCATACATAATAATCTTATGAATATATAAATGTGTAGTGTAGACTTAAAAATTAGGCACATATAGTGTTTGAGTATGAATTTTCAAGAATTTCTTAGGAAATTCAAAAAATTTCAAATTAACATACCCAAACACCATATAATACCCTTATAATTTGAGGGGGAGCATTAATATGTTCCAATTGCAGCTTGTTAATAATTAGACATTCTTTCCCCGAAAGCAGTTAATATTGAATTAAAGTGTATCCAAAATATCAAGAGAACTTATATTTTTTGATGAGAAGCGGACGGGAATGAGATTAAAATATTATGGCTAAAGATGTGTATTTTAATATCTAAAGTGTCACGCTATCCCCCCATTTTATGTGCTAAACTTTCTTTGATTTAATCCGATGCACATATAAAAAGGGGGGGGAGCACACTGGTTAGTTGTGGCAGATATGTGGATAGTAACCAAAGACGACAAATTTAATTTAATGTTTTTGGAGTTACAAGGTGGTTAAGTTTAGGTATTCATTCCCATGATCCATCCAGAACCGGAGGGATCTACCCAGGGATATTCCACTAGTTAGTGTAGAAGGTCCTTAGGTATGAAAAAAAGGAGTAAAAAGTCGAATAAGACGAAAAGTGTCGACTGAGATGAGTAGTACTGACAAACCCAACAAGGTAAATAGTTATGAGTCTCGGTAAGAGCTGGATGGAGGGGTTGAAGAATTAAAAGAAAGTTAAGATTAAAGGGTTGAAAAGAAAGAAGCACTCCTACTTACACTTAGGCAGGAAACCGGAGTCAAATACATCTGCTATTAAGAATCACAAAGATTGATTGTTGAGAATTGAAGACTGACCATCATGGACCCAAGTGATGCATGCACAACCCTTCATAGCCACTCAGAATCTCTCCAAGATTTTTGTTTCAGTTCCACCGGAGATTTACACGCATTTTCTATCAACTTTCTCACTCGATGTTAGTGGTATGAAAAGGTGGCAGTCTGCTCCAGCCTCCGATCACTAAAACCAAAGTGCACTATTGAGTCTAGAGCCAAAAGAGATCATCCATAAATCTCATTAGGACACTTGTCAAAGATTATGCTTGCTATTTCACACAATGTGAATAACAGGGAAATTATTTGTATAAAGGAGTCTTCGTATATCCTGTGATTTGCCAGAACTACGCGAGTGATACGTAAGTATTCACAGTGAAGATAGAAATCCTGCTTGAGCCAACATCAAACAAGCTCATGGTAGGTGACTTGTGCGATTCTTATGAATCAAACTCGTGACAACTGGAAAGCAACAATGGTGCGATTCTATATGAATCAAACTTGTTCCAGGTTATGGTATCGAGATTATTACAATTTTGAATTTGCGTAAAATCTGATGTTGTCACAAAACCACTTTAGCAAGTGACACGTCGATTGATTTTCAAATCAATTTTTCTATTCAATCGGTGAGACAGTAACTCACTGGTTCACTCTTATCGTGCTGTCTGCTTTGAGACGTTCTGGTAATGAGAACATGCTGAGTTTGATGAATCTAATACATATGTGTTAGAAAGATTCGATACTTCAGCTGGAAATCCTATCAAGGAGATTCTTCTTAAATTGAATCTACCTGATCACAGGTCGATCCTCACGGATTCGAAGGTTACTCCAACCAAACACGGGCGAATGACAAAGCCATATTCGTCCCCCCGCTTTATTGCTAACTGTTTTAATGCAGGATACTTAAAGATGGTCATGGAGGTACCTGGTTCCAGCTGACTCACAGATTCATAGCCACATGCTCATACCCGACCGACAAACATAAAGACATCATGAAAGCTCAAGTACATGTTTCAAGACTTTCGCTACTCTGATACCGTACGTCTTTCTTGAAGTGACGAAGCATTAAAGTCAAAGAATTTCAAAGAAGTTTCCGTCACTCTGATAACCGAACGTTTTTCTCAAAGTGACGAAGTGTTAAAGTTAAAGAACTTCAAGAAAGATGCATCATTAAAGCTTTCAAGCTATCAAATCAAGAAAGGTATGAGCATGTCGGTCCAAAAGTCACGATGTACAAGTGGCAAAGTTTACAAGATGGCAAAAAGAGATTATGCTTGGTTGATGATCTCAAGGTGCACAAGATCCATATTTACATACAAGTCAAGATAAAGGAACAAGCTCAAGCCTAAAGTCAATGATCACTACGCAAAGAAGCAAGACAAAAGATCAACTATTACATAAAAAGGACTCAAGATCAAGACAAGAAGCTTCAACGATTAATGATCAAGGTCACAAGGAGAGATCTCTATGATCACCCCTTAGGGGGAGATTGTTAGGAACACAGAAAGTGTTGATCATTTATGAGATCTCAACGATCGTCCCTTAGGGGGAGATTGTTAGGAATTCAGTTTTTAGTGAAGTGACGACCATTATCGATCTCACGAGCCTTTGTAATAGTTAGACAATATTATGTAATAATTAGTAAGCTAACCGGGTTGGCTTATAGAAAGTCTAAGGAAAACCAGCCTGACCCATATCTTGTAACTATATAAACCTTCTCCACACATGGAGAGGGTGTTGGTTGAATGCATTTCTCTCATTTCATATGTGTGTTTTTGATGTATTCTCCCATCCACTCTCTCTCTCTAAGTTTCTAAGTGTGTAATTCTGTAATGTCATCACATAAAATGAAATCCTAACACAATCAAAACAACATCCCCTAAAAATCTCTAGCTTGTCCCCTAATGGTACACAATATATTTTCTTACCCTAGGATCTAATTTTGGTGTGTATATAAGGAGGGTCAAGGTTCATTGTTTCCATTCACTCTAAAAAAATATTCATCTCTCTAGAAAACACATACTAGCAAAGTTTTCTCTCCTTCCTTTTTCTCTCTTGTGTTCCGCGGCCAAAACCAAACACCCATAGGGTTTTGTTGTCTTCCATTTTCTTAAATACCAAGCATACAATATCATATTTCAAGACTTTTTAAAGTGGTTAGAAGATTGGGTTCATTTTTTTCAAGAGTTTTGTTAAGGGTTTCATCTTATCATTTTAGGTTTTCAAGTCATTCAAGCATTCGTGTCAAAGTTGTGTTTCTATCTCGTTCGTGTCGATTATAAGTAAACTTTTGGAACCTTCCTCTTCTTCTTGACCATTCGTGTATAATGGTATGGCCACCCAAGTGTTTGTGTCATTTTTATGATAACTAATAACATGGTTTTGGTAAAACTTTGAAAAAGATTGAAACTTTATGATCAAATAAGCATGTTGTGATATACTAGTTAGGTTAGGATGATTTTTTATGTATGAAGATGGATTAGGAAGATAGTTGAGATGGTTGTGTTGTTGGAAAATAGTCGTGAACAGAGATAGGCTAGACTAGGCACTATTGTGAAGTTGTGGGTTGATTTTGAGATGGTTTCGGACAAAATAGTTGTTGATCCGATTTTGTTTTTAGGATTCGTTCAACTTAAAAACGTTTTGAGTAGTAAAGGAAACAACTTTCGGATAGGTCTTACTGAGTAGATAAATTTTCATACAAAAAACGTTAAAAAGAGTCCTTTTTGTAAACGAGGTGATCACGACAAATGAAGTTTTAAACTTTTTTGGACCTAAAACTGTGTCATTAGCTCGTTAAGTATTATTTGGAACCTTAATAGGCCAAGTTAGGAAAAGCCCATGGACAAAGCCCATGAACTAGTCCATATCCGACCTTAATTAGTGTATAAATACACCTCTCCATGCCTTGGAGAGGTGGTTGGTTGTTCATTATTTCACACATATAATACAAGTTTCCTTTCATGTTTCTTTCTCTCTCTAAAATGTTCATCCAACCACTCTCTCTCTAAAACCACCCCTTTTTCTCTCTTCATGTATGTTATTTGATTGTTCTTCACCGTGGCCAGTTCTTATTGACACTATTGTACATCCTAATTGGTTTTGAATTTTCTTACTAAATATTTTGAATTGATCGAAGGCTTTAGTTTTATCCTTAAGTAATCTAGTCCAAGTATACCTCTAGTATTCATCTACTATGACTAAGGTGTAGCGGTTTCCTTCGTAACTCTGTACGGGGGATGGACCGAAGAGATCCATATGAAGGAGTTCTAAGCATCTAGTAGTTGAGACTATATTCTTAGCCTTATGACTAGCGTGAGCTTGTTTTCCAATTTTGCAAGCATCACAGAAATGTTGATCAAACTCAAGCTTAGGTAAGTTTCTAACTAATTCCTTAGATGCTAACGATTGAATGAGACGCATATTTGCGTGACCTAGTCTCCTATGCCACAACGTGAAGTTTTCATCAATCGTTGCTAGAAAAATTTATTCTTTAGGCTTATTTCCTAATTTCATCACATATAAGCCTTTCTTCCTAATACCTCTACCTATGACCTTACCATCCTTAGTGATTTCACTATCATGTTCAGAGAAAGTTACTCTACACTTATTATGACATATTTGTCCTATACTTAACAAGTTAAATCTTAAGTTAATCAACATGTTCTACATATCTAGTATTTGAGAGAGCTCCATTCAAAATCAAACCTTTGGCCAATGAGTTTTACCAGTACGAAGATAGCTTAACCAAAAAAAACACTACACTCCGTTGTATGCCTTGTATCCTTGAGAAGAGCATTCAGATATCGTCCCATAGTGTTTATGAGCATCCGCTATCCCTTTAACCACTCATTGGTGTTCCAAGTCGACTCTAATCATATATATGTAAATAAGTCAAAACCCCTCAAACAATTGGTGTTGGGATTAAAAGCTCCTTAATGCTGCTAGTATTACTACTCGCTGCTTATTAATAGTTAAAATGATTGCTCAGTACAAAGTTAGTGTCTACTAGGCGAATTTCACAGAAAATTATTCTAAGTGTTTAAGACTGCTAGGTGAAGTTACAACTGCTAATACAAAGTTACAACTGCTAGAGGAAGTTACTACTGCTAGAGGAAAGTTTACTACTGCTAGTGGAAGTTAAGACTGCTCAGAGATAAAGACTAGAAAATATGCTAAGTAGTTACTACTGCTAGTACAAAAGTTACTACTGTTAGAAGCAAAGTTAATGGCATGCAGAAGAGTTTAATGTTGCTAGTGAAGAAGTTAGTACGACTGTAGTTACATATTACTGTGCTTATGTGATTTGTATGAGATATTTTGGTAAAGGATATGTATAAGTTATTTGTTTAGAAGATTATGATTACTTAGGAAAGTATTGTAAGCCGTTTAGGACTCCTGGTGTATAAAAGGAGGTCCTAGGGCATAGAGATTGATATACACCAATACACATATCTTAAGTATAAAAAATGAGTCATTTATAGAATTATCATAGCTTCAAGGTTTTGTAACCCTAATACTATGAAGAGTATTCGTATTGTTTCATTAATAATATTGGAGCTTATTGTTTATTTAATTATATTTTCTTAGTTTTACTGCTTCATTAAGAATTTTTCTTAATATTAAAGATTAGATTCCCGCATAACTTAATACACTCAAACAAAGTTTTCTACTTAAGTTTGGTTAGATTTATCTAATATAACTAAACCTTAAACAAGATTTTAAGGAATTCGATTTATTAAGTGGGATCAACAAGTGGTATCAAAGCTTATTGCTTTGAGAAACTTTGCTAGAAGATATGGATCAAGATTCTGCACACATGGTGGTTGCATCCAAAGTTCCCATGCTTAAATCGGGTGAGTTTGAGTTATGGAGGATGAGGATTGTGAAAATACACCAGATTAAGAGACTAATATATGCACTTTGGAAATTCGATATGAGAATGGAGCAACCTTTGCCAAAAAACACAATTTTTGGGAAGGTGTAACAACAGTGAAGCCCTATTACTTCTGCTAAAGATAAGGCTACAGCAAGGAACAATATCAAGTGAAGGCTAGAAGTACTTTAATGATGGGCATTCCCAATGAACATCAGTTAAAGTTTAACTCTATAAAGGATGCTAAGCTATTGCTAGAAGCTGTTGAAAAGAGATTTGGTGGAAATGCAGCTACTAAAAAGACTCAAAGAAATATCTTAAAGCATCAATTAAGAAAAAACTCACTGCTACAAGCTCAAGATGATGATCAAACCTTTGATATAGGCTTCAAAAGCTTTGTTGAGATCAATTGGAGCTTTTTTATGAAAAGCTTCACAAGAAAATGTTAAACAAAAGTTATTAAGAAGCTTGTCACCTGAGTGGAACACACATGCTGTTGTGTGGAGGAATAAATCTGAGTTAGAAACAATGAGTATGGATGATCTCTAAACAACCTCAAGGTGTATGAACCAGAAGTTAAAAGGATGTCTAGCTCAAGTTCAAGCACACAGAAAATGGATTTTTTGTCCTCTTCAAATAACAACACTAACACTAATGAAGCAGTTAATACCGCTCATAAAGTTTCTACTTCCAGCACTCAAGTTAATGCGGCTAACTTTATAAATATTGATTGAACGTTGAGTGATGTTGTTATTTGTTCATTCTTTGCTAGTCAACCAAATATACCTCAACTTGCACATGAGGACTTAGCAACAAATCTTATCCTGATAAATAGAAGAGATTTGATTTTGAGATGGTAAATGGCCATAGTCGACTAATAGGTCTAGAAGGGATTTGCAAAGAAAAATAATTAAGAAAAAAACCAGGAATAAAGCTTTACTGTTAATGGCAATAAGACTATTAGTTTTGATAAGTCCAAAGTGGAGTGCTACAACTGCCATAAGAGGGGACATTTTGCTAGGGAGTGCAAAGCTCCAAGAAATCAAGATAACAAGAACAAGGAAGTCTCAAGAAGGAGTGTGCCTATGGAAACAACTATTTCCATAGCTTTGGTGTCATGTGATGGTCTTAGTTGATATGACTAGAGTGATCAGGCAGAGGAAGGACCTAATTAAGCACTCATGGCTTACTCATCTTCAAGTTCTGACTCAAAGGTATCCAATGATTCAAATTGTTCAAAATCTTGTATGGAAACTGTTAAATTACTTAAATCTCAAAATGATCAACTATTAAGAGATTTAGAGAAATCTAGTTTAATGGTTTTAGGTTATAAAATAGGTTTAGAATCAGTGGAAGAAAAACTTGAATTTTATAAAAAGAATGAGTCTGTTTATGTCAAAAACATTAATGGCTTAAAATGGGATATTGAAGTAGGAGAAATTACTATTAGAGAGCTTAAGAAGAAGCTTGAAAAAATCAAAAAGAAAAAGATAGCATTCAATTTAATGTAGATAAATTTGAAAATGCATCTAATAGTTTAAACAAGCTCATAGAGTGTCAGATTGTTGATAATTGCAAGAAAGGTTTAGGCTATGAAAAATACAATGCAGTTCTACCTCCATACACAGGAAATTTCATGCCTCCAACACCTGATTTGTCTTTTACTGGTTTAGATGAGTTTGTTAATAAGCCTGTAGTTGAAAATAGAAAGTCTGATGAAGAAGTTAGGAAGAATGATGATGCCCTAATTATTGAAGAATGGGTGTCAGATAGTGAGGAAGAAAATGTGTCAGCCTAAAACTGAGAAGAAAACAGTTAAGCCTAGTATTGCTAAGATAGAGTTTGTCAAACCTAAGCAACAAGAGAAAATTTCTAGGAAAATTGTTAAACAAGCTGAGAAACATAGGCAAAACACTTACAGTCCAAGAGGCAATCAAAGAAATTGGAACAATATGATGTCTTAAAGACTATGAAGCAATTTTGAGATGTTTAATAAGGCATGTTATGTGTGTGGAAGCTTTGATCATTTTCAAGTTGATTGCAATTACCATCAAAAACAGTTTCAAAATAAAAGGATGATAAAACCTGTTTGGAACAATGCTCAAAGGGTAAATCATCAAAATTTTGCTAAAAAGACTCACCCCTATGCTAAAAAGAACATGGTTCCAAGAGCAGTACTAATGAAGTCTGGCTTAGTATCAATTAATACTGCTAGACAAAATATTTCAAAAACATTAATATCAGTTAATACTGCTAGACAAGTTAATACTGCTCATTCAAAAACAACAGTGAATGCTGCTAGACCAATGTCATATCTTTTTAAAACGGTATATTCAACTGTTAAGAGGCCCATTAATAATAACACAACATTTAAAAACAGTAATATTAATAAAAGGGTTAATACTGTTAGTGGTAAAAATGTTAATACTGCTAGGCCAAAAGCAGTAGTTAATGATGTTTAGGGAAATAATGTTAATACTGTTAAGGCCTCAGCTTGTTGGGTTTGGAAACCAAAGAATAAAGTTTTAAACCATGTTTCTAAACACAACAGTGCATCAATCACCCTAAAGAAGTTTAATTATATTGATACATAAGGCAGATCTAAGTCAGTGATGGCTTGGGTCCCCAAAAGAAACTGATTTTCTTATCTAATGTGTAGGGCAATCCACAAATGGATTTACAGGATAAAGGAGTAATTGATAGTGGATGATCAAGGCACATGATAGGGAACATGTCCTATCTACAGACTTATGAAGAGATAATGGAGATATGTTTCGTTTTGTGAGTGAATCCCAAAGGAGGGAAAATCACATGAAAAGGTACCATTAAAACTGGTAATCTAGATTTTGAAAATGTCTATTTTATGAGAGAGTTAAAGTTTAATCTCATTAGTGTCTCATAAATGTGTGATAAAAATAATAGTGTTCTTTTTAATGACACTGAATGTATTATTTTATATCTAAACTTTAAGTTAATTGATGAAAGTGAAGTTTTACTTAGAGTTCCTAGAAAGAACAATATGAAAACGAGTTAATTTAAAGAACATAGTTCCTAAAAGAGGTTTAACTTTTCCTTTTTGCAAAAGCCACATCTGATGAATCTAAACTTTGGCATAGAAGGTTAGGTCACTTAAATTTTAAAACCATGAATAAATTGGTTAAGGGAAATTTGTAAGAGTATACCATCCAAACTTTTGAAAATATCAAACTGATTTCTGTCAAAAGTGAAAGCATCACAAAGCCCATCTTGTAAACCAAAATAAGAGAAACTCAATCAATATTCCTTTACATTTGTTGCATATGGATTTGTTTAGACCAACATTTGTAAAAAGCCTAATGAAGAAAATGTATTGCCTAGTTGTCACAGATGATTATAGTAGGTTTACATGGGTTTTCTTTCTAGCTACTAAGGATGGAAGACAAGTGGCAATCTTAGTAATTTATAACTAGGATAAAAATCTAGTAGATCACACGGTTAAGGTGATAGATGTGATAATTGTAACAGAGTATCAAAAACAGAGAAATGGATCAATTTTGGTAAAGAATGGTATTTTTTGAGACAATTAGTTAGCTAAACTCCTCCAACAAAATGGAGTTGCTGAGAGGAGGAATATGACACTAATTGAGGCTGCTAGGACTATGCTAGCTGATTTTAAGTTGCCAACTACTTTTTGGGCAGAAGCAATTAATACTGCATGCCATGTACAAGAATAAAGGTGTTATTAGTTAAAGCCTCATAACAAAAGCTCTATATAAACGTTCATGGTAGAACACCAACTTAATTTTATGAGACCATTTAGGTGTCCTGTTACCATTCTCAATACCATAGATCACTTAGCGGAAAATTTGATGTAGGCAGATGAAGGTTCTTTGTTGGATGACTCATTGAATAGTAAAAGCCTTTAAATATGCATTAGTATGAACAAGGAATTGTGGAATAAAACTTGCATATTAGTTCAGTGGAAAGTACACCTAATGTTGCAAAGGAGTAGACCAGATTGGCTAATAATATTGATGCACTAATAAGAATAGATAAATTATGATGCCAAATTGTTATTGGTACACAGTCTAATAGTTTTGCAGTACATAAAGCAAGTGATAATGCAGGTCAGCTAAAGAGAGACAGAACCTTCAAGATTACATTTGTTACCATTATGGAATCTGATCACCCTTTTCCCAAGATCTAAAGAGTTTCTCATATGATAGGAATCCAAACCTTCAAGGAAGATGGAAAGAAAGTTGATGAATGATCCAAGTAAACGATAGTTATATAATATCAAGATAAGGAAGATAATGATTAACGATCACTAACAATCTTAATGCTGCTAGCACCAAATAAAAGTTAATGTGTTGGTGAAGAAAACAAGCATTGAACTACAAGAATCCAAATTTGCCTGCTTTGGAAGATATTAGCTTATTGAGCTATCTCAAGAGATGATGAAGATGATGATTAGAGGACTGACATGAACAATTTAGGTATAATAATCCAAGTCAGTCCTAATCCAACTACAAGAATTCATAAAGATCATCCTCATGATCAAGTGATTGGAGATTTGTAATTAGCTACACAAATAAGAAATATGTCAAAGAAATTTGGTAGGACATAGGTTTGTTAGTACTATTCAACAAAGAAATAAACCATAAAGACCTTCAAAACTGCTTGTTTGCTTTGCTTTTATTATCACAAGTAGAACCCAAAAAGATAATCACGCATTGAAGATCTAAGCTTAGATAAAGGCTATGCAGGAAGTCTTCTACAATTCAAGTATACGCAAGAAGTTTTGACTTTAGTGGGATATACCAAATAGAAAAAGGGCTATAGGTACTAAATGGGTCTTCAAGAATAAAAAGGATGAAAGAGGAATTGTGATAAGAAATAAAGGAAGATTGGTTGCTCAAGGGTATACACAAGAAGAAGGGATTGACTATGATGAAGTCTTTGCGTCTGTTTGTAAGTAAATTGAAGCGCATTAGCTATTTTAAGCTTATGCATCCTTAAGAGATTTTGGTGGTGATAAATAGATATGTAAAACAGTGTGCTTTTTCTCTATGGAAAGATTAAAAGAGGTTATGTATGTCAACCACCAGGATTATGAGCCAAACTTCCTGATATAGTGTACAAAGGTTGAAAAAACACTCTATGGACTAAACAAGCTCCTAGAGCTTGGTATGAAACCTTGTCAACATATCTGTTAGACAATGAGTTTCAAAGAGGGAAAATTGACAAAACCTTATTCATTAAAAGGTACAAAGGTGATATTTTGCTGGTCCAAGTATATGTGGATGATATCATATTTGGTTCAACAAACAAGGAGCTGCGCAATGCATTTGAAAAGTTGATGCATGAGAAATTTCAGATGAGTTCTATGGGAGAACTTACATTCTTTTTGGGATTACAATGCATCAAAAAGGTATGTCAGTATTTATTATTCCAAGATAAGAATATATTGGTGAAATTCTAGAGAAATTTAGGTTTACAGAAGTCAAGAGTGCAGGCACACCAATGGAAACTCAAAAGCCTCTGCTCAAAGATGAAGATGGTGAAGAAGTGAATGTTCATAAGTATAGGTCAATGATTGGTTCATTGATGTATGTTACCTCTTTAAGACATGACATCATGTTTATAGTGTGTGCTTGTGCTAGATACCAAGTCAATCCAAAGGTTTCACACCTTCATGCTATGAAAAGGATTTTTAGGTACTTAAAAGGTCAACCAAAATGGGACCATTTGGTATCCAAAGATCTCTTTTTGATTTGGTAGCGATATACAGATAGTGATTTATGCTGATCAAGCTTGGATAGGAAGTCTACAACAGGAGTTATCAATTTCTTGGAAGTAGATTAATATCATGGCAGTGTAAAAAATAGACAATGGTTGCAAATTCTACAACAGAAGCTGAGTATGTGGCTGCTTCAAGTTGTTGTGGACAAGTACTTTAGATTCAGAATCAACTACATGGATATTGGTACAATGTTTAATGCATACCAAGATCTTTTATAGACAAAAACAGTACGTATTTGCATAATTAAAAAACATGTTTATTCCATAAAAAACAAAGCATAAAGAGATTAGACATAATTTTATTAGGGATTGTCAATAAAAGAAGTTGATTCAAATGGTCAAAATCCATATTGAGCAAGAATGTTTTCAAATTAAACTTACAAAAGCCTTTGATTTAAGTAGGTTTCATTATTTGATTGCTAGTAAGGAATGCTAAATCCTAAAATCGGTTATCTCTTATGTTTTTGTAGAGTTTTGTATGAATTATACTGTTATTTATGTCATTAAAAGTTTCTGCTGTTAAGTATAATTAGTGCTGCTAGTTATACTTAATACTACTGAGTTTCTACTGTTAGTTATACTTAAATACTGTTAGGTATAATTAATACTGTGATTATTGTGAAAATTGCTATGGATTGTGTTTTCTTGGTTTTTAGACTAACATTTTGTAGAAAAAGCAAAAGAAAATTGCAGATTGATGACGAAAAACTGATTATAGTAGAGAAAATAGACAGAGAGTTTTGGTGAGAAAAAGAATTGAGAGAATTGGTGAGAATAAAAATAGAAAGAGAGATGTGTGAAATAAAATCAGACAGCAGTGTATTTTGTGAGAAAAAGAATATAGAGAAGTGTGATTAAAAACAAAAAGAATGTTGAATAAATTAAAAACAGACATATGTTTGGATGAAATTGATGTAAAGCCAATTGACTCAAAGTTAATGCTGTCCTAGGCAATAAACTTACTACTGCTTTAGAAAGTTAATGCTGCTAGGCATAAACTTACAACTGCTGGTGAAAGTTAATGTTGCTAGGCATAAACTTACTACTGCTATTGAAAGTTAATGCCGTCATATGCATAAACTTACTATTGCTATTGAAAGTTTAATGGCTGCCAGAACATAACTTACTACTACTGTGACAATTAAAGATGTTGAAGGTATTTTATCATAAATACATCATTAAGGGTTTCAATCACTCAATTGTAATCGATTCATTCACTCAAATTATCCTCTCCTAATCACTAACACCTAACTCAATTTTATCATTCATCATCAAAACCTAACACAAATGGCGGATCTAAAGTTTGCAGATACTCACAATTTAGTCGCGTTTTTGTATAAACTCGCAGAAAGTGAAGGGTTTGAGCAGATAGTGGATTTTTTTGAATGCAAATCCTATAAGATATGTACTAACGATCAATCCTAGCATAAAAAAATATTTCGTGCATAGAACAGTTCTGGTCTACTGTCAAATCCAAAACTGTCAATGAGGAAGTACAGTTACAAGCCCTAGTGGATGAAAAGAAGATAATCATAACTGAATCAACTGTGAGAAGAGATCTTCAACTAGAAGATACTGAAGGTGTTGATTGTCTACCCAATTCTACCATCTTTGAAAAGCTTACACTGATGAGGTATGAGAAAATTTCATAGAAGCTTTCTTTCTATAAGGCATTCTTTTCCCCACAATGGAAATTTCTGATTCACACTATTTTACAATGCCTAAGTTCTAAGACTACTGCATGGAATTATCTGCAATTATCTGTTTAGCTACAAACCAGAAGTTTAACTTTTCAAAATACATTTTTGAAAGTATGGCGAAGAACTTGGATAATGTGGGTAAATTTTTGATGTATCCAAGGTTTATACAAGTCTTTTTGGATAAACAACTTGAAGGGATGCCTACTCATAACATAATACGTAATTGCACCCTCTCACACTAAGGATTATATGTTAGGAAAGATAAGAGGCAGGAAAAGTTTTTTCTAAAAGGGAAACACCATTATTCCAAACAATGGTGGTACAAAATCAAGCAAAAATAGGTGAAGGTTCAACAAATCCTACTGATCCCCATCACACACCCACTTTTATTCAACCATTAACATCTCAACCTCAAAAGAAACAAAAACCTAGGAAGCCAAAGATAAATAACACTCATACCTCATCCTAGGGTCTTACTGACGTGTAGACAGATGATGCTGTCTATAAGGATTTGGATAACGGTTTTGGTGAGGTCTGCCACTGTACATTCTAGCTTAGAAGTAGAGCAGGACAGTGGTAACATAGCTAAGACCCAATCCAAGGCAACACCTAATGAATCTAGTTCCCTAGGAACTACTTCAGGTAGTGGTCCCAAGCGCCAAGAAACCATGGGGATACTATTGCTCAAACTAGGTTTGAGAATGTATTTAAACATTCTAATGATCCACTACTCGCAAGAATGTAACACACTGGAAGATGGTAGGATAGTCCTGAAACTTAATGAATTTATGAAATTATGAACCATTTTACAAACAAGAGTTCTTGATTTGGAAAAGACAAAGACCACACAAGCTGAGGAGATTTTTAGTTTAAAGAAGAGGGTCAAGAAACTTGAACAGAAAAAGAGGTCAAGAACTCATAGGCTTAAAAGGTTATACAAAGTTTCCTTACAGCTAGGGTAGAATCCTCTAGAGATGAAGAAAGTTTGGGTGAGGATGCATCCAAACAGAGGAGGATAAATGCTATTGATGCTGATGAAGACATTACTCCTGTTAATGATCAAGATGATGCTGATATGTTGAAAGTGAATACTTTGACTGTGATGAGAGTGTTAGCCGAACAAGAATAGCTACAAAAGATTGAATTTGACTGATGATGAAGTACTTGTCATATCACATGCTGCTTTTAAAAAGTGTAAAAAGCCAAGCAATTTAGTAGAAGAGCCAATTTACAGTTATGCTGCCAGACAAAGGTTTAGGTGCGTGACTACAACTACAACCACTGCTACAATTCTAACTCCAAAGAAAGGAATTGTCATTACTGAGCTGGGTACATCTACAACAATAACAACAATTTCCTCACAACCATCATAGGCAAAAGTTCAAGACAAAGGCAAAGAGAAAATGATAGAACTTGAGAAGCCTTTGAAGAAGAAATATCAAATCAATTTTGATGAACAAGAAGCTATCAGATTACAAGCTGAGTTTTATGAAGAGGAGAGACTTACAAGGGAGAAAGATGAAGCCAATGTAGCCTTGATTGAAGAATGGGATGATATTCAGGCTATGATAGAATACTCGTCACGATCGATCAATTGAGCGAATTAGTTACATGTTACCACATAGATTAGTTGAGTGATTTGAGTGTTTCCATCTTCCTATTTCGTGAGGTGTTTGGTTGTGTACTTGTAATAGATCAAATAAATGCTTAAACGGAAAAATCCTTAGGGATACATTTTTATAAACTTCTAAAGGCTACTTGAGGATAAGTAGGATTCAAGTGGGGGGATATTAGATGACATAAAATAACGTCTAAATTAAAGGCATCAATTACCCTATGAGAATTGCATAATTACTGGGAGTACTATGGTGAGAGATTAACTAAAAGCATGCAAATTAGAGCTTAAATAATTATAGTAAAGATTACTGTTCTGACAACCAATACGTCATATCCATCAAGGAAGATACGGCGTATCTGTACTAGTACCCACCAAAGACCACGAAGGAAACAAGATTCAATACACCAATATCTCAGAAGATGCAATAACGCCGTATTCAAGGTTTATATGTGAAATAAAATATATCTAGGAAGATATCAAATGGTGTCCCAACTCTAAAAACCCCTGATAACGTCGTATCTAAAGACTTTAGAATATGCCATATCGACATCTTCCATACCTATAAATAGGAAAACTACGAAAAACGAGTTTTAAGTGTGCTAAATCAAATCCTCGATACTAAACCATAACAAGTCGATTTCAGAAGGAGAAAAAGAGCAGAAGAGATCGTAGAAACGCGATTAATTCCATAGGAGACAACGTGTAATTTCTTAACACATTTGTAATCCATTTTGTAACTGATGTGGTTTCAAAATCCTTTAAATTTAGAATACAAAAATACACTTTTATAAATAGGGAAACACACGGGTAAAGAAGTATAACCCACATATATAGTATAATCATTTTAGGTAAGACCAGGTCGTGCACAGGGATTTGAGTAGTATTCTAATAATCAGAAAAACAGACTTTAACAATTTTGTAAATAACTTTTTACCGGTAATAATAAAGGATGACTACTCGGATAATTGAAAATATTTATGAGTGTTGTAATGATTTAAGACCTCTAGATGAAACCTTAGCCACTTAATAAAAAGGATTTCTCGTCAGAAAACGTTTTCATAAATTAACTTAATTAACTCCAGACTTATATTTAGTAAACTAGACCAAATGTGTCACTCAAATAGTTTAGTTACTTATTATATCAAAGCTTATTTTGTTTATCAAATTACAAAAGTGGATTTCTCCGGTACGACGGATAAAGATCATGAGACAAATCTAAAACCACATAGACAAATGGGTCCTTTATCCGACCTATACCATACAAGATTATATAATCTAAAGTTGATAAGCAAATAACTGAATAATGATAAGAAATAAACAGGATTTGCAACATAAGCTTGAGATTAAAAAGATCACGATCATACCAAACACTTTATTTCATTTATCATAACGTCACCGAGTAGTCATGAGAGATTTAGCCTCTCATGGCTATGAGTTCATAACATAAGATGATTCAACATGAATTTCTATTATTCCAATATCTAATAGAGATATTTCAACTTTGTTCCTGAACGTTGATCCTTGAATCTTCAAATGTTTGTTGTTTTATGTGGGTCTTGGTTATATGGTGGAATGGATGAAGAATATCGTAGATGAGGAATGATTGAGAAATGAAGAGAGGAAGTATTTATGGGATGGATTGAGAGTAAAAATTTGTCCTCTATTTATAGGCTAAAAATGGGTGAAAAGTACGGCGTACACAGATATTTGTGCGGCGCACTTGGTGATTAAATGTGAGGGTAATAAATGTTTAGTGGAGAAGTGCGGCGCACAAGATAATTTGTGCGGCGTACTTAGGATGTTAATGCAGTAGCATTAATGTCTTCATTAATTCTTCAAAGTCAGAGGGTGAAGATGCGGTGTACTACTTATAATAGCGTGCGCACTTACAGACTTTAGAGGAAGTGCGGCGTACTACTGATAAGTGCGGCGCACTTACAGACTTTTCATCTTGAGATTTTGTTCTTTACTTGTATCTTGATTTCCAATATATATAAACACTTAAACTTTGTTCCTTTTTATCTTGAGATGTCTTCTAGTGAACCTGCAAGTAATTCATGCTATTAAGTAACGAAATTTCAAGAGAAATGATTAAATATATACAAATAACGCCATAGAAAACATGTATAATTTGGGTGTTATCAAATCCCTCCACACTTACTGTTGCTTGCCCTCAAGCAATCAAAGCGAGAAAATAAAATCATTTATCCATGACGAAGATTCAATTGGTTATTATAAGAGTGTTTGACAGGTTTAGATAACTTTTCAAGAAATGACATATAACTAAGGACCACACATAGGGAATGTGTTTGATTTAAAATTCACTCAGTTCAATCAGATCAGTTTATATATATTTATGTTTGAGACACTCAATTTGCACAAACATAATCTAGACAACTACTAAAGGCTTGTACTTGACCCATAAACCTGGACCTAAGGGCGGAACTAGAATAGAAGCGGGAGCGTATACTATTTCATATGCCGGAACATATAGCCTTTATATTCTTTGGACTTCTAATATAATTACTCACTTTTTTTTACCAAGGTCGAACAGAATTTAACTTCTTACTTAGGTGTTTCAAGCGAACTTAGGCACAAAAGGATACTTGCAAGAACAGGAAACATTGGGATTCCATAACATATGATAATCAGCTTCGTGTCTAGTAAATGATTACAAGGTACAAGTTCTAGATCTTCTAAATTACTGCTCACTCATAGA
Organism: Tanacetum coccineum; assembly: GCA_026074375.1. Taxonomy (NCBI): domain Eukaryota; kingdom Viridiplantae; phylum Streptophyta; class Magnoliopsida; order Asterales; family Asteraceae; genus Tanacetum; species Tanacetum coccineum. The sequence continues at coordinate 28,874 of BQNB010073749.1, forward strand.
ATAATTATCAACAATAACCAATGCTCCAGAAAATCGACAAAACCACATAACACATCCCAATGATGTAATATATACATATGATTGCTCACTCCTTAACTCAACAAGCTAAAGGCATCAATTATCTTGGGTAACCAAGGTTGGGTACCTGAATATTCTAAAGGCTTATAATTCTTACAATTTAGTGGGTTGTTTTTTGTACTAGTTAGAAATTGTTAATACCGTTTGGATTGCCTTACAAGATCATTTTTTATTTATGAAAAGCATGGATTGGTAAAAAAAATAATTTTGAAGGGAAAACATAGAGGGATATGATTAATTTTTCCTATTTGACTCTCCTCCACACTTAAGTTGAACATTGCCCTCAATGTGATAACTGATAATAGAGATAAAATAGGGAAAATTAAGGGAGAACGGTACTTCCCGGCCATAGAGATATGTAGCTGCGAGAGAGCTATCCTTAGCAGACTTCATAATTTTCTAAATCTTTAAGCTATATTACCTGCATAAAAGTAAATACAAAAGCACACAAAAATAAAATAATTTTGTTGCTTTTTTTAGAAAATAAATAAAGGATATGAATAGAAAAATTGAGGAGGGACTCCTCCACACTTAAGTGAAGCACGGGTTGGCTCCCGAGAAGCGCTTAATTTTTGAAAGAGTCGTTAGCTAGACTCGAACTTGGTGAGTCATTCTTTGGGAAAGAAGGGAGTAACTGCTTCCCTTTGGTCATTATAATCTTCTTCTTCATGATATATTTTGAGTCGATGGCCATTAACAATAAATGTTTTTCCATCTTTTCCATATAGTTCAACATATTCGAATATTGATGTTTCACTACATATGGTCCTAGCCAACGAGATATGAGTTTCGGTTTTTTAAATTTATACTTTAAGTGAAAGAGTAGAACCTTGTTTCCATGTTTGAATTCTTTTCTCATTCTTAGTTTTCTACCATGCCAGACTTTGGTTCTTGCTTTGTATAGACGAGAGTTTTCATATGCATGATGTCTAAGTTCGTCTAATTTGTGTAACTGGAACATTCATTTTTCACCAGCATCGATTAAATCTGGATTACAATTCTTCAAGACCCAGTATGCAATAATAAAGTGACGTTATTTGATGTCATCAATGAGTTTGTAGGGTGTGGTACCGGTAGGTGTTTTGTAAGCAGTACGAAAAGCCCACAGAGCATCATTAAGTTTTCTTGACCAAATAGCAAGATTGTCTTTAACAATCTTTTCAAGAATTCTTTTAAGAGCTCTGTTCATGCTTTCAAATTGACCACTAGTTTGAGGGTGATATGATGTAGAGAAACGGTGGTTAACTCCGTATCTTTTCATAGTCTTTTCCAATATTTTGTTATAGAAGTGAGTACCTCGGTCGCTGATTAGAGCTTTAGGCATTCCGAAATGGCAGAATAGTTTCTTTAGGAAAGTGATAACCACTCGGGCATCATTGGTTGGTAAAGCTTGAGCTTCAGCCCATTTAGATACGTAATCAACAGCGACAAGAATGTATTCAAATTTATGCGATTTTAGGAATGGTCCCACAAAGTCAATACCCCATATATCGAAAATTTCACATACTTGAATGTTATTTAATGGCATCTCATTACGTTTTGATATATTTTCTGTCTTTTGGCATGCTTCACAAAGTTGAACTAGAGTATGAGCTTATTTTATGATTGTCGGCTAGCAAAATCCTGAATCTAAGACCTTTTTAGCGGTTACATTTGGTCCATAATGTCTACTGGTTGGTCTGTGGTGACATTGATCTAAGATTGTTCGGGTTTCTGGTCCAGATACACGGCGTCTAATCATTCCGTCAGAACATACTTTGAAGAGGTAAGGTTCCTCCCAGAAGTATGTTTGAGGTCAGAGAAAAATTTGTTCTTTTGTTGATACGTCATCCCTTTTGGTATAATATCAGCTACCAAATAGTTTGCAAAATCTGCGAACCATGGTTCATTTCTGGAGTTGATTTCCATAAGGGTCTCTCCAGGAAAGTTATCATCTACTTCACTGTCATCACTTGACTCATCATTTTCAATTCGGACAAGTGGTCAGCTGCGACATTTTCTATACCTTTTCCATCCTTGATTTCTATGTCAAATTCTTGTAAGAGTAGTATCCAATGAATAAGACTTGGTTTAGCATCTTGTTTCTTTAATAAATGCTTTAGAACTGAATGATCGGTGTGAACAGTAGTTTTTGATAAAATAAGATAAGATCTAAATTTGTCGAATGCAAAAAGTACAGCCATAAGTTCTTTTTCGGTTACAGTGTATTTTTGTTGAGCAGGATTTAGAGTTTTGCTTGCGAAGTAGATCGGGTGAAAGTTTTTACCATCTTTTTGACCTAAGACAGCTCCAATTGCGAAATCACTTGCATCACATATAAGTTCAAAAGGAAGATTCCAGTTTGGGCTTACGATCACAGGAGCACATGTGAGTTTCTCTTTCAATAATTCAAATGTTTTTTGGCATTCACCATCGAATTCAAATGGAGTATCTTTTTCAAGCAGCTTAGTTAGAGGTCAGGCAATTTTTGAGAAATCTTTAATTAAACGTCAGTAAAAACCTACATGTCCGAGAAAGCTTCTAACACCTTTGATATTAGTAGGAGGTGGAAGTTTTGAGATTACGTTGATTTTTGCTTTGTCAACTTCAAGTCCTGCGCCAGACACCTTGTGTCTAAGTACAATTCCTTCTTGGACCATGAAGTGGCATTTTTCCCAATTAAGGACAAGATGAGCATCTTTGCAACGCTGGAGCATTTTATCGAGGTTGTTTAGGCATTTGTCAAAAAAGTCTCCAAAGACAGAAATATTGTCCATGAATACTTCAACGGATTCTTTGACCATGTCATGAAAGATTGCCAACATGCATCTTTAGAATGTAGCTGGGGCATTGCATAGCTCGAAAGGCATTCGCCTATAAGCGTTTGTTCCGAAAGGACATGTGAATGTTGTTTTTTCTTGATCTATAGGATCGATAGGAATTTGAAAATATCTAGAAAAACCATCGAGGAAACAGAAATATTTATTTCATGCGAGTCTTTCTAACATTTAATCCATAAACAGCAAAGGAAAATGATCTTTTGCGGTTGCTTCATTGAGTTTACGATAATCGATGCATACTC
>BQNB010073750.1:987-32012 GCA_026074375.1 Tanacetum coccineum
CTTAGCCACACATTTTTTTAAGCTTATTATATTACCAACACAATCAGCGGGCAAATGGGTTAAGTGTTTGGGTTTAGGCTCGCGTTTGAGCTATTTTTTAGAATGAGTTTTAACATATTTTTATTTAGTTCGTCAAAGATTGACTGAGCTCGTCTTAGCTATTCTTCACGTATATACATAGCAAGTCGTTATTAGGTGAGTCACAACAATATCAACGAAAGAAAAAAATCTAAGGCTTTTATAACTGGAATATTTTACAAGGTTGTTACTATTGGTACCCCTGACCCGCTAAAAAGTACAAAACATGTTTTTTTCCCCAGTGCAACACAGTTTTTACCAGTTTATGTTTCGTACTTTTTGTCAGTTTAATACTTTTGACTTGTTAAACTTTATATTTTTTGTTCCGCATTTTTTGTTTCACAATTTTACAATATAAACAAAATTATAAAAATAAAAATATAAAAAATATAAAAAACCCAAAAACATGAGAGATGGTACATATGGTGTTTTTCATTTATGTTGATTTCCTTGTTCCTTCTCTCATTGTATCACACTTAATAACATTTTAATGGTGATTTTTTTTCATATTTAAGGGCCAGTTTGGTTTGCAAATGAGTCTAAGATTAGGTTTTGGATTTAAATTTGAGTTTGATTTAGGATTTGGATTTTGATTTGATAGAAGAAAAAGAAAATATGATAAAAAAAAATTAAATATTATTTATAGTTTAATATATCAATTTATATATTAAATGTACTTGAAAAAATTACGAAGAAAAAAGAATGAGTGGTAGTGGTGGAAAATGGGCCCACTAAATGTTATATGGGGACGTATTCTTTCAAAGGTGTCCGTGAATATGGGGATTTAAGATAGCAAAAATAAGGGGCTCATTCTCAATCTTAGAACCCACAAAAAGGAACCAAACAACATATTTCCACTTTCATGTCTAACCCGAGTGACAAAATTCTTCAAACAAACGCACCCTAATTATTTCAACCAAATTAATAACATAGGCTCAACGTTTGTTTTTGCGAATAGTTGTATTGATATAATAATCTAGATTCTTTAACATTTTACGGAGTTAGCATAGAGATACATTTATTTGATGGTGCCATTACTAAATTTATTTAAAATGCAGTCCTTGGTTTTCCAACCTCATTTAATTCAACGGTGGGTTGACCCGCCTGAGCCCGCTAACCTGCTTGAAACCGTCCCTTTCACCGGAAGACCCGGTAAACCCGGTTGGATCCCAACCCGAGTAATTAATTATACAACAACTCTGTGTGATGTGTGTTTTATCCCACATTCCCTCTCACTTTGTTGACGTGTCTTCCTGAAATACAATGACTCATCTCTGACCCAAACACACACCCCAAAATTTAATCACAATCACCATGACCCCCACCACAAATAATCTACTACAAATTTTTGGTTCTAAGGATTTCAAGTTGCAGGTATGTTGAATTATATATTGGGTTTTAAAATTTTTATGAAAGTTTGGTCTAAATTTTTATCTTTAGGCTTTTTGTTCTTATGGTTTTAATTTTATATAATACTTTTAAATTGATTATGCAGGTTGGAATACTTCAATTGCTTAAAATTGCATCAAATCGTTTATGTAAGTTTATAAGCTCTAATTAAAATTTTAATTTTGAGTGTTCTTATATTTTCAAGGTTTTTTTTTCAATTTTTTTGATAATGGGTTTTGGGTGAAGATGTTAGGACTCTTACAGACGTCAGAACTTCTCGGTGAGGAGTGACAACAAATGATGGTCGGAGCAGTAACCGGTCCATGGGGAGAAAAGAAATAAATTGGTAATAAATTAAAAATGGTTAATTTGATGATTTATAGGGTGTGAATATTAGTTGTTATGGTATGATTTTTGTGTTGGTTGATTGTGGTGCACCCATCTATGTAGAGTATAAGACCCTTAGTTGATAATCAGCCGATTTAGGATGCCTGGTTGCGAAAAGCTCTTTTAGTAGTTTTGAAAAAAAGGCAGTAGTATCTTAAAACAAAAGAGTACTTTTGATAAAAAAAATTAAGAAATAAAGAACTACATATTTTGATTGTTTTCTGTCTTTGCCCCAAACAGAAGAATAATGGTTTTAGCTCAGCTGTCTTAGTTATAAAATGGTAAACAACGGCATAACAATTTGATATAGAGATCATGAGTGTAAAGCGGATTCAATTTCTAAAAAAGCATATAAATGGTGGGAATGTTGGAGTCGGTTTTAATAGATACAAAGAAAAAACTAAAAAAATGCTTCACAATCAAAATCTAAAATTCATACCTCTTAAAGAGGTTAAATGGGTCAAGCGGGTCGCAAGTGATCCGAAATGTATTTTGGACTTTAGAACCATATGAATCGATTATCTAAGTCGATTTTGTAAAAAATAAGAATAGTGGGTACCTTTGAGAGTGTGATATAGCCTTCTGTATTTAGTGACCAAGAGTATTCTTATAATATGAGGAGAATAAATATTTGCTGACCATTTGAAATCTTTGTTATTGCAGATATTATTCCTCACTCCTCATTGGTAATTCGCAAAACGATCAACAACAACAAGGACAACCAATCAGGTCGGGAAGGGGTCAACAAGGTGGATCTCAACAAAAGAGTTCCAACACCATCTGTCAGGTATTCGACCTCGAATTTCTTGCAGAGGCATTTAATATCGACAAAGAGACCAGACAAATGCTAAAATGCGAAAGTGGTCAGCGAGGACACATTGTCATGGTGGAAAGAGGCCTTAGGTTTGTCAGTCCAATAGTGATCCGTGAACAACAAGGATAATAGCAGCGTGGTGGTCGTGGCCCATCAAGAGGTTTGAAAGAAACCATTTGCTTGATGCAACTCAGTGAGAACATTGATCATATTTCCAAAGCCGATTTCTACAACCTACAAGCTGGACACTACACACATCTAAATAGCTTCAAGTTCCCCATCCTGAAGCTTTTGCAACTTGGTGCCGAATGTGGTGTTCTCAGTAGTGTAAGTTAGGTCAATTTTATTACAATTTGTTAGAATTAAAAGCAATTATGAAAATGTTGTTCTTTGGAGTTGTTATAATCATAATCGAAAAGTGTTTAGCGAAACCTGATTTTAGCATTTTATGGGTTAAAATGGCTTTTGGGTGCTTATCGTATAAGCTGCTTAAAAAACGTACTCCAAGAAATGGTGTTTGGATTTGCTTTAAAAAATGCAAGAACAATTGAAAATATAATTATTTGTTAAAAATTTCAATCGCAATCATTTATAGAAAGCTTTTGCGAACATTTTGTCAAAAATTTCTGCAAAAATAAACTCTTTAAAATAAGCAGATCGTTTGGATAATATATAAATATGCAGAAATAAATAAGCTGTCCCAAACACCCCCTTTGGATAAGTTATCCACTGATTTTTTACCATATTTAGTAAGATAATTGGAATTAGATTCTCTAGATACTCCAACGCTAGATACTTAATGTGTGAAATAAGATGATTATTCATACCGGCTTATTATCTGGTGAAGATAGTTTGTTTCAGTAAATTGGGAATGTGTTATTTTGGACAGCGAGTGAACAAACTATTGATAGAGCGACGTAATTGGGATGGAACAGGAAGGGAAACAAACCAGGACAGGCAGGTGGAAGAAGAAAGAAGAAGGGTTCTAAAAAGAGATCACAATGCGAGGCCGGTCATAGGGGTCCAAATAAGGGTTAGACCAGGAAGGTCCATCTTTTCAAAACGAAACAATAGGACTCTGAAATTTTCATGAGCGGATGAACAGAGAGTTTAACGAAATAAGTGCCACTGATCGAGTATATTAAATGGAATGAAGGTGTCGTTTGGCGCAAGTAATCTTATCCTTAATGTACAAATACTACCCGCATTTGAAAATTATAAAGATGGTGACCCCCACAGGAATGCGTACGTCATCTTTATTGTCATTTATTTTCGTTACTTGTTATGTTAGAGGATTTGAGGTCTAGAGTCTGTGTGTTAGCATATTGTGTACGAATCGAATGTGAATAACTTTATAGCACACGATGTTTGTTGTGAAATATGTTTGCATTACCGCGTATGTTATAAACTACCGATAGCATGCTCTCGGTTTCACTCGGTATTGAGTTGGTTTAAACTTTTTTCATCTTTCAAACTCGAAACTATGTAGCATTATGTTTTTTTAGTTACCAAAAAATCAAAAGACAAACATAGTATGAGAAGGTCTTTATTTGATGTGTAGAATAATGAGGCATTGGAGCGAAAGGTCACTCGGGCATTGTAATGGAGGAGGCGAAGACTAACGAACGGTGGAGGGAAACTGTGAAGGACATGAGCAATTGGAGTGAAGGGAACTGGACTTCAAAGGTACGTTCACGGTAAATTTTGTTCATTCAATACAAACCAACTACTTAACTGATACAAACTTTAATTTGCAATGTATGCATGATTGGCGTATGGTTTGCAAAACCTTCAATAGGACTGTCTGATAACAATTCTACTGGATCAAAAGTATCTAAGGTTAATCCCCATCCATCTTTGTTGATATAATGTTAAGAAACTTCAGTAACTTAGATTATATCCATAGGAGTAGCTATTACATCATATTACAATCTTAAATTATATCAACAGTAACTTAGAAACTAGACATTATCCTAAATGACTTCAAAAAAGAGAGACAGGTCCATGACTGGAATCAATGGCTCCGACCGTCAGGTTTTGACTCGTTTTGTATTCAGGATCCGCGGAGCGTGATTTAAGTTTAGATAGCTAAGAGTCAGCTTTAAGGATCTGTTCATTTGTGTATGCGCATCTCTGTCTGACCTATTAAATTAAAAATCAGATAGATAAACGATGTTAATCTTGGCATGGCTGTTGCATATAATGATCCATATCTGACATAGCTATCTAAGAATTATAAACTTTCATGTTAATTTCATATTCAACAATAGTTTTGCCTTTTGAGCTTTTGATATTTGGGATTGTATTTTCAAACAGTAGGTATTTAAATGGTTTGTCTTGATTGTAAAAAAGAAGAATGCAACAACTTTTTTTACCATTTAGTTATGTATATCAGTATCAGGAAGAGAAGGATCATCATAGTTTATGGAAACCGACATTGTTCTATAACTGGACGATTAATCTCCAGTTGTTGCAAAGGTAAAAAAAGTCATACTAGATAAAATAAAAAGTCATACTAGATAAAATTACCTGATTTACAAAGGTAAAAAAGGTCATTCTGAAGTTGTTGATACTCTTTTATTTGCAGGGCGAGGGCGAATTAAAAGCTAATGCGTCATGTGAATTTGCTTCAACTAGACATAAACTGAAACTTTGACATATCAACATATTAAGGTAACCAAACCCTTTTGACCTTATGATATTTTGCTTAATGTTTACTGCTTATCTAGCAGAAAATATAAGCAACTCCAAACAACCTGTAAACATATGTCGTTATGCCAATATGCCCCATTTGTTTTAGGGCACTGCTTTTTCACAAACACCAAATTAAAGATTTCTTTTCATCTTTAGTTCTTATAAGTTGATTTGCAATTTATAACAAGATGCCAGTTGTGCTATTTTTAGTTCTCTACTTCATCATTCATGATGTAATTTATATTAATTGTTTGATCTCTGCTGCCATAACCAATGTGTTCATCATTTTCCCGCAAAAAGCTGTTAAGGGGCAACTTTGGCGCTGCATGCTGATCTTTTGCTTAGCTTTCGTTGTTGTAATAAAGCAGCGTAGTGGATTTTTTCTATGTTGGTATCACGTAACGAGAGTGACGGATAAGGAACTGTCACAAGGCCGTTGTCATGCATTTCCGTGCTGCGAGGTATCAGCTGCTTATACCCTCATCTCATAACCGTATCATAATTCTAACTGTATATTTATGCACTCCTCATACACTTCGAAGCATTACACAAAACTAATGACATATCCATACTTGCCAATTTAAAATGCCCCTACCACCATCAGCAACATTTGAACGTAGTGTTATGTGTGCATTTCTCAGTAATTCTTATGTAATTGTCATAGATTATTGTTTAGCTTGGCCTATTATGGAACTATTACAGTTCTTGCTTATAGTCTAGGAGGAGGTTATATTTATAAGTTGTAAATTTAAGCTACCATGATGAGATCACTGTAAGTTTAAACCAATATATCAGCTGTAAGCTTAAGCAACCATGGTGAATCGAATCATAAATATAAATGATAATATTTCTAGGCAGCGGGTTACATATTTGCATCCGTGATAGCAGTTTTTACATGTGAAATTAGGAGCATTTTATTTGAATTTGATAATATTACCAGGCTATTGCTCAAAACTTCCCTATACTCAATTTTGGGGAAAGTATATCAGGTTTAGTTTACTGATTCTGTATTATTTTTTGCCTTTACGATTAATCATAAGGCCTTTCTAACAGCTTCCTGTACACCAGCTTCCTATCATACATAGATTCTGCATTTTTTTTGGTGAAATTGAAAATAAGATGCAAGGATGTGTTTCGTTATATGGTAACCAAGTGGCATCAATATGGCCAATATGGCTGTGATCTCTTCTGATCTTCAGGGATTTTACAGAATATGAGGCAGAAGCTTTGGAAGCTCTGAAGTCCAAACTCAAGGGAATAATAGAAAAAGGTGTAACCTTTGGAAACAAGCAAGTGGTGTCTGCTTGAAGTTCAATGTACAAAAGTCAAGTAGTGAGGTAACAATAAAGTTGCGACATAATGTTAGAGATTCATGGCCAGCATCTTCAGTTTTGTACTAATTTAAAAAACTTTGAAGATTATTTTCTGTATTTATTATCTTGAAACACGTTTTAGATGCATGGTGTGTTCATAATTTAATTTGAATCTTGGGTTCTAATTACTTATGCATTAAACTTTATTAGCATCGACACTACGATACTTCAGCCTAATCACTTTTAATCGTCCTCTATCATTTCTTCTTTCTTCCCTAGCCTACTCAAAAACTATTTACAATGATAAAATCAAATGCTTCCGCGGCGAAGCGCGGGCTCTCAAACCTTGTTCTCTTAAAATCTTGAAATTTTGTAATTCAACTAAAGTGTTCTCTCTTTGATACACAAAATCTTGAAATTTATAAACCTTACAACTTGACATCATAAAAGCTGCTCAAAAGTCAACAACAAGAAGAAAAAAAAAGAATTGAAATGACTAACAACCAAAAATACCACTTTAACTAGTCATGCTAAGAAGAGTAAATTGTATTTTTGGTCCCTGTGGTTTGGCCAAATTGCAGATTTGGTCCTAATCCTTTTGAAATTGCACTGAACGTCCTTATTTTGAAGTTTTGATTGCATGTTCAGTCTCTGGCTAAAAGTTGAATGACTAAAATGCTCTTTGTCTTTTCCCCTTTAATTTCAGATAATTTTTCTTTTCATTTATCTTATATATCTAAAGATTCAGTACACTTATGTAATGTGCAGGCTTTAAGTTTTGTAACCTATGCTGTGAAAGTTGTACCATACCGTATGCAGCAATTGAAATTAACCATCCATATGAGAATATGAAGTGTCCCTAGAGTTACAGACCAAACCACCAAGCCATCTTCTCAAAACCTATACAATCCACACCTACATATTCCAGAATCATCTTTCATCTTCATCTTCTCCATGATCCACCAAACTTCACACAGATTCAATCACAACCACCATCAATAACTCCGACAACAATAGAGAATGAGGTCTTGATAATAACTTGCAGCTTTATTGGTCAGATTTGTTGGTAAGGGTACGTTTATCTAGCTTTTGTTGTATTTGTTTTTAATTTTTAATTAGATTATGGCTTATGGCGCGTCATCTTAACTCTTTCTTTATTTGTTTTTAATTTGATAATCAGAAACGAGCTCAAATTTGCATAACAAGGATGTTAGTATGTTTTCAGATAATTAAACTGATTTAATTTCTACTTTTAGGTTTTGAGTTTATTGATTTTGGGTTTTCATTGTTGATTTGAAGGTCAAACATGCATACATATTTATAATTGATTTAGTTTTTTTGTGGGTTTTGTTTGTTAGAGGGGCGATTGGATTAACTTACAATGCGTTGGATCATTGTATAAAGCAGAGGTACAGTTACATGTGCAACTTGGTCAGGATGTTAGTCACTAACTCTTTATCTTCCCCTTAGGGCAACTTTGATGGGTGATTGTGCATTTATTTATTTTGATTCCACAGTTTAACTGGGAGGTTCTTTTAAACCTTTCCCTACCAATCACGTAGATACTAGAATGGGTTTTTGTTATAACTAAAGAATCAATGATCCGGTGGTCGGGGAGACTCAAACCATAAGATAGCCATTATTCTAGTGAGAGAGTAGAGAGAGAAAGTAAAAGTGTAAAATAGAATGAAAGTGTAAAATGATACAAAGTCTCAACCCCTCTATGGAAGCCATAGAGGGGTATTTATAGCCCATACGCTTCTAAACTATACATAGTTGCCTATTCTAGTCCTTGCGTATGTGACTATGAAAACTATGGTAATTTCGTAATGTCGTCACATAAAATGAAATCCTAACAATCTTCCCCCATGGGACGATATACGGAATTACTTACAATATTTTCCTAACAAGTACATATTGATTAAGAACAAGAACTTCCACGAAGCTTCCAATGCTGATGATATCTTCTGTGGTCTTTGACTTCAAGTCTGCATTCCAACATGAATCATCTTTGTAGTAACTTGTAGAAGAAATACTGTAATAGGCACGAACTAAGTAACTCATACACTTCTGGTTAAGGAGAAGCTTCTGAACTAGCTTCCCCCTAATTCATGCCACATATTCTTTGTTTAGAAGCTTTCAAAGCTTCCCCCCCAAACTAGCCATCCTCTCTTGAGCAGTTTCAAAGCTTTCTCACAAACTTAGAATAATTAAGTGAACAACGGAATTAATAGGATACCACATCAAATATTACTGCTTCTTTAAGAATAAGCTTAGTGATTGACCGTTCGGGGAAAACATTCACGCTTGAATAATTCTTCTCACAACTCTTCCCCCTGGAAATTCAAATAATGCATACTACCTTTCACAAGATATCTCTTCCCCCATGTGGTTGAAGAAATGCACCCAAAAGCCACAAGTTAAAGCGCTAATTTTCTTTGCGGTTATGACATTTGTCTTCCCGGCATGTCCTAATAAAAAAGATTTTCAAGAAAGATGACTTACACAAGCTTTCAAGAAAAAGAAAGGCAAAGACTCAAGGGTGTGTCTTCCTTCCCCTTTGCTGGTTTCGATACATCGGAATCAGCAAAACCTTATACGCACATATACTTGAATACTTATGTGAAGAATAAATTAGCTCAAATCTATCCCGTGAGAATCAGCTGCTGATCAAATCCCTACTTATAAACTCTCTCTAACTATCTTTTTACCGACCGTTTTGTAGGCTATTTGAAGTGACCACTGATGGAGTAAACCCGATGAACCAAAGTTGAAAATTTAGTTCAAGTTAACCAATTTATACACCAATTTGTATAAACCTTTAGTTAAGACACTAGAACTACATAAAACAAGATCAACAACCCACTGTATGTTTACCACTGATGGAGTAAACCCGATATACCAAATTTGAAACTAAAGTAGAATTTCCCGTTCTTGTGACTTAAGCTTGCACTATTTTTGGATGAAATGGTGTAGAGAATTTGTACACCATTCGAATCTCTAAGTACTCAATACTTACCCCTTTCACGAAGTCAAAATCGTAGCACCAAAGTCAATTAAGTCCCAGATATGCATTTTCTTCCTCCATGATAGTGAAGAAATAAATTGCCACACCAAAGTCAATTAAGTCCTGGATGGACACATCTCTCCCACCAGACAAAGTATGAGACTTTCATCACCGCTTGCGATTATCCACATCGTCTTCTGCGTGTGACACTGAGAACTACAAGGTAACTCCTTTAAGTGATAGTTAACCAGGTCTTCAACCAACCACCCCGACTGCTGGTAACTAGATAACCCAAGTCTTCATCCAAAATCTTAAGCCCGAGCAAGTTATCATTGAAAGTCATGCATCCAACCAATCTCGACTTCAAGATAAAATAAGAACATGCCTTCGTGAAATGCCACTTCATTCTCAAAGAAGTGATACCCGATCAACTCCATAGTCACATCTAGCCTTCAAAATTTAATTTCCATGATTCTTTATAATTATCGATCTCGGTCTCGTCACTCAAAAATTGTCACTTTGTCACTTTTAAACCCCAAATACAATCATTAACAATAATAATACCAACATTAAGCTATCAACAACTTATAGCACAGATCTTACGGATATATACTAGAGAGACCAGTCCACGTTTACTACACCTGGCCCAGTATTTTGAATCGACCCAATTACTTGTATCTCAAACATATCACGTATAACTCGGCCCAAGAGGGAATATCCAAGAAATGAAACCCGATCCACGTTAAAGGGATATATAGAATAGTTTACTCAATCCCTAATATTTAGTGACATATAACCCTAATCACAAATACAAACACACCCGCCTCTCTCCCTTTATCACTCCAAAAACTGCATCTACCAAAACTCAACCTTATCCCTCAAGATTCTCTTAACCTATACGTATCTACCCACCAATCAATCAAATCCCTACCATTCCATTGTTAAATTGATTCTTGTAAATACAACTCAATATCGAACACAACTCTTCCACAGCTAAACATCGATACAAAAACCCCATATATAGATTCTGCTAAGGCCGAAAGATCAAACCCACAAGACTATTGATGGCTTCAAGATCTTTAATTAAAGGTCTCGGGTAGGTTTATCTTTCTTTTGATTGCATGTTTTCTTGTTTTCCAAATCGAAACAAAGAGAGGTTATAACCCAATTGTTATCAACCAATCTTTATTTTCGTATATACAAGGAAAAAGCTATGCTTTTTGATAGATCTATGACGAAATGGTGTTTAATCTTGAAGAGATTATGGGTTATGAAACCTAAACACGAATCTAAGATCATGTGTACATTTCATTTCGAGTCTTGTAAATGTGGGAGGAGATGGAGATGATTATATGTGACGATGGGATTAGGTAGTGATTGGATTTGTGATGATTGATTTATGACGAGGGTGTTTAGGTTTAGATCTGGATTTGGATTATTGATGTTTGATGTGTTGTTGTGTAGATGTTATTTTATGTATCAAGTTTTACTATTTATATTTTGCCTACTTAACCTAAAAACAACACTTTAACGGGCAGTGTACCCGGTCAAGATGTAGCTTCGTTGGTAAGTAGGGTGTCGATCACTAAGAGCAAGAGCGTTAATTCCTAATTCTATCAGTATTTTAGTTATCTATGTTAGTACTAAATTAATCTAATTTATGCTAAACATAAGTTAAACCTAAACTAAGGACAAATGGAGGTTTCAGCCTGAGAGACTGGCACGAGGTTTAGTTATCTAACCTAAGGTTTTGATGACAAGTAAAGCAATAAACACACACAAGAAGACAAACAAACGATAGAGAAGCGGTCGAGAACTAATGTAAGGAAAACGTATCAACCATGAATAATCCGATAAAACGCAGGTTTGTTTATTAGTGCAATGATTGTCTTATCTCGAAGTGGCATATCATTCCTAGACTTAGGCGGTACTTCTTCCTAAGACCTAGACACGCTAATTCTGTCACAATTAGACGCATCCGCATAAAGCATCCTAATATATATTGATTATAATTCATCTAGAGGACAACACCGTGTATGTCGTACTAACCCTAGCTCATCGAGACTTTACCCACTTACTGCTTAACGGTGATTTGTAATAGGTGGTAGTCCACAATCCAAACTATACCAATGATCGAAGTTTTTTGTTTTTTTTTTTTTTTTTTTTTTTTTTTTTTATTTTTTATTATTAGTTAGTACTAAGCCACTACCTACTACGGTACAACCAGTTCAATCGAGGCAAGCAGGACGTTATTAGTGATCCTATTTGTTCCACCTATACGCATCACTATATGGAGAGCTATCTCGGACTCTTAGCCTACGCCCAAACAACACCAAAGTTGCAGCGCATTAAATATGTAGGACTAGACCCAGTTGAATGATAGGTCGCATACTTAAGCACGTAAACAAGTATCATGTGATAAACATAATCAATAAATCAACGATAAATTAAGCAATCAAGATAAACAAACCAAACATTAGATCTTCATAAACATGGCTGATTCCTAAAGGTATCAGCCGATAGTCATTGTAAAAATACACACGGTTTGATATATGAACGATTAAAATAAGAAAACATTAATCGAACGCATATTCGGTTGTGCGAAGATTACAAGAGTTTTCCTATGATCTTGAGGCTCTTTTCTGACCTTCTAGGCTCCTTTATTCGTCTCTTGGTCGACTTTGTGGTTTAGGGATTCACTTGCATACCTAAAACTGAGTTTAGGGTCGTCTATATATAGTGGTCTGGAAGTCAGTTCGATACGGCGTATCCAAGTATTGGATACGGCGTATTAGGGATTTCTTGAAGTAGGGACCACGCTTGATATCTTCCAGAATATTCACATACTATTTCTTAAATACGGCGTATTGAGTCTCTCTGGATACGGCGTATTGAGCTTTAATCCTCTGTGATCTTTGGTAAGTGCAGGCACAGATACGCCGTATCTTCCTTGATGGATACGGCGTATTGTTCTTCAGAATAGTAATCTTTAAAATATCTTCATTTAAGCTCTAGAATGCGCGCCTTTTGCTAACTCTCACCAATTAGTAATTCTCAAATATAAACGATTAAGTAAAAATTCTTTGCAATAACTATACAAAATGGGTTAATAACATGGGATAAATGATGCTATAAAATAGACATTATTTGATGTCATCAATGTTCTTGAGGCTGTTCTTGAGGCTGTTGTTGTTGGCTGTTGTAAATGGTTGTAAGTCATGATGGTAATCCGTGTTGCTTGTTGGTTAGTCGTTACAAAGTCTTCGTCTTCTCTTGTTCATTATTTTTCTTTGTTTGACTTCGACTTGGTCAATGACTCAGTTGACCTAGTGAGTTGACCCAGTCAACTCGGTAATTACCGAGTTGACTCGGTCTGAGTCGGAGAAACATATTTTGCTTGGTCTATTGAAACATATTTCGCTTACACACACCATCTGAAACTAATTTCTCTCCCAAACCAAGTTTTGGGCAGCATAACGTTTCAAAAACATGTAATATTTCGCTCAGAATATGTCATGACATATTTCGCTTGAACTTGTGATTCTGCATATTTCGCTCTATTCATAGCCATATTTCGCTAGCATTAAAGTAAGCCTAGAAAAAAGTACGGGAATAACCAGAAAAGCCGAGACCAAGTAAAAACCACCCAAAGACTGCATATTAAAGACTAGTAATGTTTGTTTTACCCAAAAGATACTGCCCACAATATGAGATATTTAGTTCCATCCAAAATAAAATAGTACACTTTTTGATCTAAAAAAATGAGGATTTCGAGACCTAAAAGAGTAAATGAATGAAGTTTTTGGACCGTGGAGTCTGAAAGTTACATACATGACATATCAGAAACACATCATACAAACCTTGATAAATGTGACAAATCGAGACACTCGGGACAGATTTGAAACTGATCGGATCCCAAAAATGTAAACCGACCCAAGATTGGAACCGAGGCTCTTGATGCTAATTGTTATAACTATATAATCAAGGATCTGGTGGTCGGGGAGACTCAAACAATAAGATAGCTATTATTCTAGTGAGAGAGTAAAAAGAGAAAGTAAAAGTGTGAAATAGAATGAAAGTGTAAAATGATACAAAGTTTCAACCCCTCTATGGAAGCCATAGAGGGGTATTTATAACCCATACGCTTCTAAACTATATATAGTAGCCTATTCTAGTCTTTGCGTACATGACTATGATAAACTATGGTAATTCCGTAATGTCGTCACATAAAATGAAATCCTAACAGTTTTGAAAGATTGACATCTATTCTTCAGAACAAGTTGAGCAACTATGATATTGACGTCTTTCTACCTATTTTTGATGTTTTTCTACCTATTTTTTCTTTTATTCAAAAGGTAATATAAAACACATATGTTCACTCTCCTTTAGTTTTTACATGACTTATTTTTAATTAATTGTAGATTGAATTGATGTATTATTATGCTACATATGCTTAAGAACGAGGCATTCAAGTCATTATTGCTGGTGTTGGGGGTGCAACTCATTTGCTAGGTTTCTGTCTACTGTCCTTTTCAGTTTTATGCTTAGAATATGGTAAGATGAAGAGCATGAGTTAACTAACCTCTAAACTTCATTTGGTTAGGCATGGTAGCTACGTTGACACCCTTACCTATGATTAGAGTTCTTGTACGTGCTTCTGCATTGGATGGCCTTGAATCCCTTCTCTCTATTGTGTAGGTACATGTATGCACATTAGAGGTGGTTTGACTCATTAACCTATTAATGGGCCAATTTCGGTTATGTTTTATTTTATATATCTAACGAGTCAAATAGGTTACACTAAAGAAACGTAATGGTTTGAGAGTCACAACTGCAGAGCAGACAAATGCTTTTATTCTTCTACATTTTTTCATTAAAATATGTTTAAACTATGTATAGACCTATAATAATATCTAACTGGGATTTTGTGGTGGTGCAGATGCCTAGAGGTGTTCCCGTTGCAACGGTTGTTAAAAAAATAAGTATGTACAACAGTTAACTCCTCAGTTTCATTTTTATCCTAGTTTTTATATTGTTTATTTTGAACGCTGTTGTGATATTGCCATTTTACTGAATATGTTCTTTTCTTCTTGGAGTAGGATAGATGGGAGTAGTTTAACTGGGAGAATGCTTGATTTCTATTAGAAATTGGACAAACATTGATAGACTGTGAGTATAAGTTTCCTTTTTTGTTAATTTTTTTAATCTAAAATCGTAGTCTTATATTGATGTTTATGTTTCTGCAAATAACTGTTTGTTTATCATTTTTTACAATCGTAGCTAATTTTGGTAACTTATGCATCACTGGTTAGTTTGCTAGGAAAATCCTAATGATGTAAAAATATCAGTGACCTTTATAGTTTGATTTTAATTCCACAATCAAATTTTGACCCACTGATCTCTCATATTGTTAAGGCCAGTCCTGCTAAGTTTGTAATACCCCTAGCCAAATACAATATAGCAATGTATGCTTAGGTGTCATTGCGCAACTGTAGATATGTTTTAGTGTGCAAGTGTTTTTAGATTACAAGACACCTCTATAAGCAGTTGATTCAAAGAGCAATCCTAAAGAGCCCCTAGACGTTAACAATTTTCAAAAACAATTCCAAAACAGCCCTCTATGTAACTAATTCAAAAGGACAATCTAAAACATTCCCTATAAGCCAGAAACTCTTAACATACTTTAGGCGATTATATAGAATTAGTGATGACGGTGTCATTTTATGCACATTTTTCAGGGTAATCTACACTCTCTAATTAACAAAATATGCCCAGTTTATGTTGACTTAATAGTTTGTTTTTGTGTTTTTAGCTTTGGATGACTTTTTGAAGGAAATACACGTTAACTTGAGATCAATTAGAGAAAGAAATAGACGAGTCTACGAGTACACCAAAAGTCGCACTTGAATAATTTCGTACAATGCCTGGAGACGGCTTCGCGATTGCTAACGACTACATCATATCTTACAAGCGACGGCGTCAGGATTTCCAAGACGGCGTTCAGAAACGTAAACGTGCCTCAAAGAAACCCCTAGAAAATTCGGCGGAGCGATGGCGTCCAAAACATGCCTGCGAACGCTGCCGGCTCGAAAACCTTAATATACAAACTCGTTTTAGGGTTTTTAAGTGTGTAACTTTTCAGAACCGAACCCTAATATTAGAATACGATTATAGCTGCTCTTTGGGTCGTTTTTAGGGTGTCAAACCCCTTTGTAACAGCCTTAATTACATGTTTTAATCAAGTGAGATCTCCTATCTTTTATCATTCAATATGTCTATGTGTTGCATGATTGATTCTTGTTCTTCACTTCCTTTTAACATGCTAGGCTAGATCCCTTTAGTATTTACTTATGATTGCATGAAACTTAGTTTGTAGATCCTTTTAATGTTGCTTCTTGTGATGGATGTGCGCGTTAGGCTTTAGAAAACTAGCCATAAGATATTAAATTAGCATAGACGTCTAGGGAAACGCGAGTGTGTAGAAAGGATATCATCGGTAACAGTCTTCATACTACCTTACCCCTAATATGGTTGATCCCTCTTAAGTGTTTTAATTGAATGTAGTGTACTCTTAGGGGCCTTGTAATAGTCTTCATACTACCTTACTTGTGCGTTGCCTTAACGGAATATTACGTAAACGACGGGTTCGTGTAATTCGCTCATAACTTAGGAAATACTTACACAGATCATCACAAGTGTGACAAAGCAACGCAATTAGGAGAAGCAAACTAGGGAGTAGTGTATGATTAAGTAAATACATTTGTTTATCATATAGTTATCACCAAAGTAGTTTAGAAATTTTTTAAGTTAATTAAAACTAAACCAATCTCTCAAGCCAATGATTTTTACCTGCTTTTATAAAAATACAAAAAGAATCTTCTTTCAACCCCTTAGACCTTTGTTAAATTATGTTCGAGCCTTCCCAGCCTATTCCCCTAGAGAACGATAACAACCCCCGAGTCTTGCCTTACTACACTACAACGTTTAGGTGCTCTGCCTAGGGAGTTGTAAAACTAGTGTGTTTACAACAACCGCACATCAAGTTTTTAGCGTTGCTGCGTGGGGAATAGTTAGGTTTCGGACTTTATCTAGCTTAGGTCTACTCGCTTGATTCCTATAGAGTGAGAATTTAGCTCTGTTAATTAGCTTTCTCGTAGTCTATATTTTCTTTGTTCCCTTTGTTTTGTAAATCACTCTTTCGTACCATCATTATGTATGAAAGACCACCAACCACACCCTTTCAAAACCCACCACGAAACGCAACCTTCCCATTCCAAAGATATACCTTGATGTTCCAACAAAATCAAGTTGAATCTATCTACGATGCGTGGACTCGTTTTAAAAACTTAATCCAAAAACTCCCTCATCATGGCCTCGATTTATGGTCCCTTACTCAATTATTTTATGATCATGTTGACGACTATACCCGAATGGACCTTGACTTTGTAGCAGACGGAAACCTTAGGGAATTAAGTGGTGAAAAAGCGTGGGAAGGCATTGAAAATTTTGCCCAAGGCCAAAAAGAATGGGACAACCCACCAAACATTATTTCTGAACAAGAATTAGCAAATTTGAAGGCTCAAGCAAAAAGATTGTTTGGAAATGAGAAGGTTTGGGTTGAGATGCATAGGGGTATAGCATGGGTTAAGGTGGAAAATCCGAACCCACAAAGTACCTCACAAGTCCTCCTATCATTTGAGGAATACACACCGCCCGTGACTCACCGAAAGAAGTAGAAGAGACTATAGGAATCCCGATGGAGGTAGAACCTTTACACGAACCACAACTAGAGGATGTAGGCTTGGATAATTGTATTCATGACATTTCTCTTAGTTCTAAGAAAATTCCTAGTGTCGATGAACCAGAGCCTCAACCTTTACCCAATTCTTCACCCTTAGATGTAAGTCTAGGAAACGAAAGAGGCCCGGAACCACCCATCAAACCACATAGTCCGGATAGTTTTAAGTTGACGGTAGTAGACCAATTGACCATTCATATACCACCTTCACCCTACGTGGCATACTCTCACCTAGGTTTAGGCGACCCCAAGAAACATTATGGATTTAAACCGGGTTTAAGTGGAGCCCTAGGTGTTGACTTCTCGAATTTGGAAGTGATAGAGAATAATTTCTTAGGTGGTCTTAGTTTACCCGTTAAGCAAAAAGAATTAAAAAAGGGTAGGATTAAAGAAACACACCATTTAGAGCATATAATTCAACGACCACTTTTTCAACATATGGATCCTTCTCACCACAATAGTGTGTACCGTTACTATCACCCACACTTGACCTTAAGTGTAGGGAAACCCTCTCCTTTGTTTGTTAAATAAGGGTAGAGTCAGGCTCGTGACTCGAACAAAAACAAGCGCTTCTCGGGAGGCAACCCGGGCATATATCTCATTCACTTATCTTTTAATTCTTTCAAATTAGGTGTATCGTGTGTTTTATTCTTTATTGTTTGTTTTTACATGTTTGAATCATTTATTGATCATGCTTTGTTTTGTCTTTAACCTCGTCTTAATTGCAATCAAAGGTATTTCATAAAAGCATTTCAAAGAAAAAAAACCCGGTTTCTAAGAACCATTTCAAGCATATTAAATAAATTGTTTAGATTAATTCGCGTCTTGTGTCAGTTTCAAGTCATATGATTGTAATGATTAATCTCAAGTTTTATGCAGTATTTTCTATAAGAAATAACTAATAGAGTTGCGTGCAGAATTTTTTTCCAAAAAAGTCGTATGTGAATTTTTCACTGTGTCTGGAGACGGCGTCAGAATTTTTCCTGACGGCGTCACGTCTCCAGACTTGTGAAAATTCGAATTTTTCTATTATTTTCGAAAAACTTGTTTTGTACAATTTCCAATTTTGAGATTTTCCTAAAAAACCTGCAGAAACCTATGATTACATTATCACTTTCTAACTATTTTTACTACTTTTATAGAGTCAACCCTAAAGTTTCGTTGTATATATCATTATCCCGCCGATTATACGCCATGTTTAGTTGTCTTTGTCTTTGATTTACAGGTTATATTTGATGAGAAGAAGCTTGAAAATTCTTAGAAAGTTTCATTGAACGACTCTTGGATGACGATTTAGCCAGTTATCGCTTGTTTCTTCTCTATTATTGAGCAAACCAGGGGAGTACTAGTTTCTCTTGACTCTTTTTTCCCTCTTATCCCTTTATTTATTTTACGAGTACTTTTAAGAATATTAGGGACAATGTTTACAATAAGTGTAGGGGGAATAAGCCTTAGAAACTATTTCTTCGATTGCCATTTGCTTTGTCCTTAAAATGATATGTAATATATCAAAACATAGCATAGAAGGTAATTTTAACCTAGATTTTAAATTTTTTTATGACATACACCGACGAAAACCGAGTATTATTAGCGTCTCATGGATAGGAATTATATGACTAGCACAAAAACCCTCAAAATTCCACCTTAAAAATGTGAGGTTCGCCTTTAGATCTTTAGGAATTCAGGTATCCATTTTTGGTACCTAAGATAATTTTACCTTTACCTTTCTCGAGTTAAGGAGTAAGCAATTGCATGTGTCGCATTCATAGATTTGTTCGTGCATATGTGATTTTTTTGCCTTTTCTGGAGCATTGGTATCGGTTTAAAATTATATGAGGTTACCGGTAGTGTATTAAATTTTAGAACTTATATTTGTGATGCATCTTGAGACAGCATAGTGAGAATTAGGATTTGCTAAATGATAAGAGGCACTAGGATTAACCCATGTTTTAAGCCTATATTTGTTATTATGGTCACCTCGATCATATAACTATCCCACACCTTTGCCATGCACTCATTTTTAGTGCAGGATACCCCTAGTACACCCCTCCGAGCGTATCCTTTTCACGGTTCTCATAATTTTCTTGTGGATTTTAGATTATTAATGAAGAGCATTGTTACCCTTAACCAATTGTTTCACCCAAATTGCCTTATCCTTCCTTGTATGTACTTGTTTTTAGTACATTATTGTTTAACCCAAGTTAATTATTAGAGTACATGGTTGCTAAGTCCTTATCCTTGTAAATACAGTTTTGGGACAATTGGGATTCATGGTAGTATTTATTTTACAAAGGAATGGGGAAGAAAAGTTAAATCATTACTCTCATATTTGTTCGATAGTCTCCATGTTATGTTGATCCACCTCAATTCGGATCACTAGTTAGCTTATCTATTAAGTAGCAAGAAAACTCAAGTGTAGGGGTGTATCTATAAACCCCAAGTGATGTATTATGTCTTAAAAAATATAGAAAAGAAAAAAAAAGAGTTTGATGTAGAGTATTGTATATCTTTGCTTGAATCTTTGGCTTAGCAACCCAATCAGCGTGTACTCTTATGAATAATTAACTCACCACTTTACCCCAAATTTACCCAAAAAGTCACCCCCAAATATTTCCCATCCGTTTACGTTTTCATTATTGTTATCATACACCTACACCCCACAACCCATAAAGTCCGTTGTGATAGTAATTTCTAGTACTTGCGCCTAGCGGTGGAGGTTTGATCCTTTACCAAACCTATGGTAAATTATATGCTACGACAGGTAATGAGTGTTAATTTTTCGTTTCCCATATTGTTATAATTCATTATACACCCAAGATAAAGTGAGAATCCAAACACTTATGTGAGGTGCTAGTATATTATTTCCCTGCTTTTAATTATGAGGTCTAGAAGGTTGTGTCGTAAACTATCTTTGAAAAGTAGATAAAATGCCCCCAATAATGCTATTGTCTAGGTAGAAAAGCCCATTTGCTTAAGGACAGGCAAATCCCAAGTGTAGGGGTATTTGACGAGGTGTCATTTATGCACTTTTTCAGGGTCATTTAACCCTCTAAATCACACAAATATGCCCAGATTATGTACTTAATCGTTTGTTTTTGAGTTTTTAGCATTTGGATAGCTTTTGAAGGAAATACACGTGACTTGGGCTCAATTAGAGAAGAAACGGACAAGACTACGACTCTCAACCAAAGTATCTTGAAGAATTCCATACAGTGCCTGGAGATGGCGTCGCGATTCCTAGCGATGACGTCATATCATACAAGAGATAACGTTAGGATTTCTAAGACGGCGTCAGAACGTAACCGCCTCAAAAAAACCCTAGAAGATTCGGCGAAGCGACGACGTCAGAAACCCTGCGACGCTGTCGCGCTCGAAAACCTATATATACAAACTCGTTTTAGGGTTTTTAGGGTGTAACTTTTAGGAACCGAACCCTAATATTAGAATACGATTATAGCTGCTCTATAGGACGTTTTTAGGGTGTCAAAACCCCTTTGTAACAACCTTAATTACATGTTTTAATCAAGTGAGATCTCCTATCTTTTATCATTCAATATGTCTATGTGTTGCATGATTGATTCTTGTTCTTCACTTCCTTTTAACATGTTTTTTTTTTTTTTTTTTTTTTTTTTTTTTTTTTTTTTTTTTTTTTTTTTTTTTTTTTTTTTTTTTTTTTTTTTTTTTTTTTTTTTTTTTTTTTTTTTTTTTTTTTTTTTTTTTTTTTTTTTTTTTTTTTTTTTTTTTTTTTTTTTTTTTTTTTTTTTTTTTTTTTTTTTTTTTTTTTTTTTTTTTTTTTTTTTTTTTTTTTTTTTTTTTTTTTGTTTTGTTTTTTTTTTTTTTTTTTTTTTTTTTTGTTGGGCTTGATCCCTTTAGTATTAACTTATGATTGCATGAAACTTAGTTTGTAGATCCTTTTAATGTTGCTTCTTGTGATGGATGTGCGCGTTAGGCTTTAGAAAACTAGCCATAAGATATTAAATTTGCATAGACGTCTAAGGAAACGCGAGTGTGTAGAAAGGATACCATCAGTAACAGTCTTCATACTACCTTACCCCTAATATGGTTGATCCCTCTTAAGTGTTTTAATTGCATGTAATGTACTCTTAGGGGCCTTGTAATAGTCTTCATACTACCTTACTTGTGCGTTGCCTTAACGGAATATTAGGTAGACGGCGGGTTCTTGTAATTCATTCATAACTTAGGGAATACTTACACAGATCATCACAAGTGTGACAAAGCAACGGAATTAGGAGAAGCAAACTAGGGAGTAGTGCATGATTAAGTAAATACGTTCGTTTATCATATAGTTATCACCAAAGTAGTTTAGAATTATTTTTAGTTAATTAAAACAAAACTATCTCTCAAACCAATGATTTTTACATGCTTTTATAAAAATATAAAAATATAAAAATACAAAAAGAATCTTCTTTCAACCCCTCAGACCTTTGTTAAATTCTGTTCAAGCATTCCCAACCTAATCTCCTAGAGAACGATAATGACCCCTGAGTCTTGCCTTACTACACTACAACGGTTAGGTGCGCTGCCTAGGGAGTTGTAAAACTAGTGTGTTTACAACAACCGCACATCAAATAGCAATCCCAAACAGACGTTATAAGTAGCTTACCAAAATAGTGATTCCAAATAACCCTTGTAAATCACGTACCGTCCATCGAAAGGTATCATTAGGTATGTCGAGTTTGTCATCTACATGTGAATATTGGCAATATCCTTGACACATAGTCACAAACTACACGTGCAAGCAGTCCTACGTAAATAAGCACTTCAAAGTAGGTGGTTTGTTATTCTTAACCAAACAAGCAGTTTCATATGAGCAATCTGAAACATCCCCTAACTTTGGACAACTTATAGAGGATTTTAGTACTTTCATAGTTAGCTTAATGTTTCAATCAGTTTTCCATAAATTAAAACCAAGCTGACCCAATACGCAACATGTTTCGCAAATTAACAACCTTTAAAGTTCATCATACAAATTATACTCTTTTCAAGGTACACCTGATCAGGTTTAAGAAGGCAATTCGAATTAACTGTGCTGGCTATCCAACAAAAAGATCTTTTGATAACTTCTTGGACCGACATCAGATGCAGTTATTAGAAACCTATGTATTAAACTTTTAAGCTAAATATGTATTCAATGTATAATTCTAAGCATCATTACAATTTTAGTTGTGTATTAATGATTTGGTTCGGTTTTGGAAGTCCGAAGCTTCATGTCACCCTTAACGAAAACGGCACGAATAGGTTTTCCACCAATATTAAAAGGCCTGTATCTGACTTGCGCCTGTTAAAATTTTGTCACTACATTAAATGAGAAAGTTGTCGTTTCTGGAACTGTCGAGACACATGTGTGTTATCTTTTTTTACGCATGTAGTTTATAGCTATCAGATAAAAAACAATCTCTCTTATAATGCTAATTTCTTCTGCACAGAGGTATCAAAGAATTGGGAGAAATCGACATAGAGGTTATCGATGGTGCTTAGAGGAGGGGTTTTTTTTGGGTCACAACCAAATCAATAGTCCAATTCCGGACTCCAAGTGAACCACCGAGTCTGCTACACCTGCGGATTATTGCCAACGAGAATTATCCTGACTAACTAATCAAATCCGGACTTTCAGGCCAATGGTAATTACGTGACTTTGGATATCATTTTCATTAATATATATTTTTTAATTTTTCATGAAATTTCGAAGGGCAAAAGCTACTTGAGAATCCTTGTAGATGGATCTTTATTTCTAATACAAGTCTAAATTCCGGTACTATAAGTCTTCAAGCGATACAACCGTTTCATTTCTAATTGGCATGTCATGATGTTGTTGTTTTTTTCACGGGTTAAAGCGGGTCATTTTGGGTATATATGATTGACGAAAATTATACACACCTTAAACCACATGTTTACATAGTGGAATCACTTTCATGGGATTATTTCAATTTGAAGCAAAAAAAAACAACATTCATTGTTTGGATATATTATTATGCTTATCATTATCCAAGTTGTTTAGAGGTCAAATGATCATTTTCAAGCTAGCTACATCAATAATGTTTATTTAAGGATAATGAGGATTCCTTTTAACATAACTAGACTTTTAATACTTTTTGGGCCATTGTATCCGGTTATCGAAACTTATTGAACATTCAAAACATCCAAGGGACTTCAAACAACAACATGATTTTGTAGTCATTTTTTGCAGTCGTTTTTAATAACAAGGCAAGACTAAGCATTTGCAAGATAAGTTAGGTACCAAGTGTGGTGGGTTATTATACAAAGATGTTACTAAAGTTTACCTGAATGTTCGATTAAGTTACTATAGTTTCATTTTGTTCACTTAGGTTACTAAACTTATAAGAAGCATACCTCACTATAATTTCATTGTTATTCGAGTAACCTTGACAATTGCCTTTTTAGGGGTAATTATATATCAAATAGTAGTATAATTTTAATCAAAATATATAACCCCGCGAGTCAACCTAGTCAACCCTTTAGGAAAAAGGTCAACAAACTC
Source organism: Tanacetum coccineum (assembly GCA_026074375.1). Lineage (NCBI taxonomy): Eukaryota > Viridiplantae > Streptophyta > Magnoliopsida > Asterales > Asteraceae > Tanacetum > Tanacetum coccineum. The sequence continues at coordinate 24,988 of BQNB010073750.1, forward strand.
ACGGGTATGATATAAATGATTCCGGGCAAGTAATCACCCGGGTCGTTCTCCCAACGAGGCGTGAAATTGACGGTTACGCATTTGGTTTGACTTTTGGATGCTTGAATAATCAAGGAGGATTTGATTTGGATTCTAAATTCTACGGGAAAAACATAAAAAGGCACGGGAATTTAAACCTAATACTACGGGAAAGCAATAAAGGCAACATAAATAACTTAAAAATCTACGGGAAGCAAAATAAGGCAATTAAATAAATCCTAATACTACGGGAATCATAAGTAAGGCATGGAAAAGTAAATCCTAAGTCTACGGGAACATTAAAACGAAGGCAATTAAAGTAAAAACACGAAAACGGGAACGGGATTCTAAACCCGTTCTTTAAAAAACCAAATTCTACAATTTTGACCCTACGGATGCAAATCTAATTTTCCTAGGTCCTAAATGATAAAAGAAAATTTAAAAAAAAGAATTATATTTTTTTGACTTTTATTTTATTTTTTATGATTTAAAAACAGTTTTAAAAAGAAAAATTAATTAAAAATAGTAAATGAAATGGGAAAAATCTGAAAAATTCATGAAAAGTAGTTTGAAGATTGCTGGTTCTATGAAAAATAAAAGCTTTGAGAAACAGCTTAAAAATAAGCTGCAAATAAGCAAAATTGTGGCTGAAAGGCAAAAGGGTGAAAAGGGGTTAAAAGGAAAATAGGGTAAACTTGTAAATGAAAAAGACCCCAGGGCAGTTGGTTGTGTGTGGTGTGTGAGAGGTGTTGGCTATAGAAGGGGGAGGTCATGGGTTCGACCCCCATGCCTTCCCTTTTTGAAAACATTTTTTTTGAAAACTTTTTACAAAAACTTAATAAGGACATAAAAATAAGCATTTTTCTTAACTACAACTTTTTATGAAAATTAAAAATAAGCTGGAAAAAAGCACATTAAAAACAGACAGATTGCTATAAAACACTAAGGCACTAAAAGGGCTTAAGCTGTTAGGCAAGTTAAGCTAATTAAGCAAAGGCAATGACAAAATAAGCTGAGACAAATACACACCTACTCCAAATAAGCTCTGGGGAACAAAAAGAAGCTAACAAATTAAGCCATAAGCTGAGAAAATCAAATAAGCATTTTGCATAGAAAACTGTCAATCTAACAGCCTATAGGGGCACCTTTAAGCTAATTTTTAATCCCTAAGATGGAACCTTATGGGCTTAAGGCATATATGAGCTTAAAGCTTATCCAAGGGGCTTTCTAAATCAGCAACTAGAAAAAGGTTTAAAACTCAAGCAAGCTACAAAAAGGGCAATAAAACGCGGAACAATTTTTTATAAAAGGATTCATGAAGTCCTTTATCAGCAACAAAAACAAGAAGAAAATTACACATTTTTGTAATGCTTTTATACTTGTAGGGCAGCAGCCCTTTGCCTAAAGATCTTTAGACGTTTTTGCAAACAAATCTTTGTTTGTTTTTGATGGCTAGCAACTCTTGCTATAGTCATCGGATGTTCATATAAAACGCAGAACAATTTTTTATAAAAGGATTCATGAAGTCCTTTATCAACAACAAAAACAAGAAGAAAATTACTCATTTTTGTAATGCTTTTATACTTGTAGGGCAGCAGCCCTTTGCCTAAAGATCTTTAGACGTTTTTGCAAACAAATCTTTGTTTGTTTTTGATGGCTAGCAACTCTTGCTATAGTCATCATGAAAAGAGCTGGTTCACACATCATGCATTTTTTTGGTATTTCTTAAAAAGACAACTAGGCAATAAGCAGGCCTAAAATTAAGCTAGAAATTGATGTTTTAAGAACACAAAAAGCTTAAACAGAATAAGCTCACTACCCAATGAGCTTATGCCTTCAATTTCAGAATCTAAAAACAACTTTTACTAACCTAATTGTGAAAATGAAAAAGGACCTCTACTTGGAAAAAGATACTTAACAGTTTTATGCAAAAACTTAAAAGACACATTGTACTCATATGAAAACCATTTTTACTGTATTTTAACACTTAAACAAAACTAGCAAAGGCACTAAAAAGCAATTAAAATAAATCCAAGCTTAGAAGCTAATATGATAGAAACCAAAAGCTCAGACTCAAACCATAACTTCTAAAAGTTTTGAAAAAGAAATTTAGACTTTAAAAACTGACTTAAGGGCTAGGTTTATACTTGTTAAAGCTAGTTTGAAAACCAAAAGAAATCTTGAACACAATTTGACCCATTTTGGAGCCTTATCCCAAACACCCCTTAACTTTACTATTACCAGTTTAAACTTATAACACTTTTTTTTAAAAGAAACTTGTGATTACCAGACTTAATATAAACTACATAAGCATTAAGAGGAAGGTTTAAACAGACTTTAAGTAGACTTAGATTGAAATAATCAAATGAGCAGTAGAGATCAATAACAAAGACAAGATTTTAATAAAAACTTAAACTTAGGATTTCATTGAAAAAAAGTTACAAAGCTGAATTTAAAACTTAGACTGGAAATTAAAATTACATTAAAAATAAAAACTAAACTACTCTACTACTCCTAGTTCCTAGTTGTTTTTTTCTTCTGTCTTCATTCTTTCTTAAATAAGCAGTGGAGTTGTGCTTGTTGTGTTTCTTCTGTGAGGACTTCAAAATCATCATCTCAGCCCTTCAATTTTCTTGGTGCCCAAGCCTTTCAATCCTAGCCCTCAATTTTCTTGTCCTCTTTTCTCAACCAATGGGGAAACAAGGGATTGCCAAGGTGTTTTTGGGGTTTTGTGATGTGGGGTAAGTATGGAGGGTGATGGGTTTGTTTGGGTGTTGGGTTTTGTCGTGGTGTTGCAGAGTGATGAAAGGGATAGAAGATGTACAGTGTAGGGTTGGCGGGAAAACTTGGGTTAATTTGTTTTGGGGAAAGACAGGGGTGAAGTTTGGGGAAGTGGCAACAATGGCCCCTTAATTTTTATAATGTTATTGCAATGAAGTCCTTTTAGTGATTATAGTTGGGGGATGTAAAAACAGCCCTTGAGGTAGTATTAAGGGTTTGCACCCACAGTCCTTAAAGGACTAACGAAATTAACAGGTTAAGGGCTTTTGGGTTAACAGCAGTTAAATGACTTTGGGCTTTTTGTTAACTGTTTGGGCTTTGGATATGGGTTTGGGCTGAGTATAAATAAAAAGGGAATTGGGCCTTTTTAAGTGTAATAGTCTTCATTTAATACGTTAATGGGCTGACCCGGCCCATTAGATGGGTACGGGTGGGCCCATTAAGTATTTCTTCGTTTACGGCTCGGCTTTGACTTTGACTTTGTCGGGGTTGACTTTGATTGACTTTGGTTGACTTTGACTTTTTGACTTTGGCTTTTCACGCTCTTCACATTCTCGTGCTCGGTTTTGTTGTTTTGGCTTCGTTTTTGTCCTTTTCTCGGATATCCGTTTCCTGCACAGTACAAACACAAAAACAAGCATATATATGGCATTTTATGTACGTTTTTTTGTCATTTAAGCTTGTTTTTATTGGTCAAAAGTATGTGTATTTAAGCACATACCAAATCCCCCATACTAAGATATTGTCGTGTCCTCACGCAATGCTACAAGTAAACACTTAAGAAAACTAAGAATCTCAATCCCCCTCGACTAATTACCTCGAAAAGTAGCTAAGTGTTCATCAAGGGGAATTAAAGAATCAAAAGCTTTGAAAAGCCCCGTTTTGACCATTTTTTATATTTACACTAACTACCACTAATATTTTTGTATTTTTCTTTTTAAGCAACTAACTAACATATTTGACTTTCGTTATTTTTATAACTTTAGGGATCATAGAACAAGACGCATTTTAATCCTAAAATGCCCCAAAAAGGATAAATTCATCGTTCCCGACTTTTCACTTATTCCAAACCAAGCTTAAAACGAAATCACCGTTAAATACAAGTTAAGATGCTAACACTACTCATATTTGTAACTTGTGAACTTTTCACTCCCGACAATTATTATATATATTAGGTGAATGTGCTATTTCGAATTTCAACTATGGATCAACGTTTTGCAAAATTCTATGCTTCACGTTCCACCCGAGAATAATGAGTTTGAAGGCGAGATCATCCCATGTAGCGACTTTCGTCTCGGCACATCCCAACCTTGCGGCTAAGTGACCAGGCTTTTGACACCCCACAGAGACTAGTATCGGGACTCACGGACCTTCGGTTTCAACACCCTTGGATTTCCCGTATATACATAAAATTACAACTTAAAATGTAATAGTCTTAGTTCAAAAGCATATTTAAATTTAAGAAAAAGAGATTTTCCCTATATTTATTAATTCACGTTTACTACACTTAATATAATTACACATCCATTAAACTAATGAAATCCTCGACCTTTTAGAAGGCTGCAACATCGGTTGTGAGCCGGCAAGATGCATCAAACTTTTATCAGTCTCGGATAATTACTATGTGCCTTATTTAGAAGACTGCAACATCGGTTGTGAGCCGGCAAGATGCAGTAAACTTTTATTAGCCCACAGTTTATAATTATTACTCATTTTTTTCATTTTTTATATATAATACCACGATATAGAGAAAATTTCTTTTTAGAAAATTTAAGTATAAATTTGAACTAAAATTATTGATATCATCCATAATTCAAAAATTGTTGATTTAAGTTTAGTTTTCGAAAAGAGCACGTATTATTAGTCTGGTTAGGAGCTTATGGGAGAAAAAGCCACAAACTACACTTATGAGCTCTTAAGATTTCCAAATAATCCTTGTTTAGCATCTAACTCATAATTAACTCTATCATTTTTCGTTCTTCGCGAAGATCCGCGAATGCTTAGTCTAAAAGTTAAGGAACAAGCTAGAGCTCAACACGCTCGATCGAGTCAAAATTTATTCTTATTCTACCCAGCAGGAAAGTCAAAATTATGACAAAACACTTATTTTATTTTTGAAATTTTTTAATTTTTTTAATTTTTTGGTATTTTGGTGGTAAAAATGGGATTACGCGAAAACAACGGCTGCAGGCACAATCAAATCGATAGATCCCCCCCATACTAGAACCAAACATTGTCCTCAATGTTTTAAGAAGGGTCTCTACGTAAATCCTAAGCCGTTTATTAAGTATGCTTAAAGATAAACGTTAGTCGATAAGATTTGGATATTGGATTCCCAAATGAAGCTGAGGATGTGAAACTCGAGTGAATGAAGGACAAAACCGCGAGCACGAGAGTCATCACAATCCAGGAAATCCTGGATAATAAACCACAAAACACAAAACACGGGATTATGGAAGAGGCGAGCCTCCTCACAACACACTTATTAGAAATAAGAAAGAAGATAGAATGGATAAGCATGGGTTGCCACCCACGAAGCGCTTGTTTAAGGTCACTGAGCTTGACCCGATCCCCCCATACTTGAGCTTTGTCAAGGGGGATAAAAATGGGGATGACGAACACCCAAATTAGGAGTGTTGTCTCCATGAATCAACATCGGGCTTTTATAATGAAAAAGCGTGGAAGCTTTAAAGCCCCGATGTGATGAAGAAGGAGGAGATTTGTTAGGTTTATGGAAAAGTGTCGATTATGTGATTTTATTATATTTTGTTATTAGACTCTATTTTGTTTAGTTTAATATAGCTTGTAATAAGGTTTATTATGCTTTAAGTAAGAAATAGCATAATATCCAAAGTCTAGGGACTAGTATTGTCAAGTTAGAAAATAAGGAAGGGAAGCCTCCCTCTCATTGCCTATAAATAGCCCTCTAATCTTCATTAGAGGGTGATGCTCTTGTAAACAACTCTTATTTTCCCTCCTAAATAATATTTGAATTTTCCCTTCACTTGCTCTTATTCTCTCAATCTTACATGTTGATATGATTGATTCAAGATTCATGTGACCTATCAAGTGGTATCAATCGCCAATAGAGAAGTAGAGTGCTTGATTTGTTCGTGATTTTGTTGGACCGAGATTCAAGAAATGATGATTTCTGAATTCGGTAGGTGTTATTGAGGTTTCGAGATTGATTTTGGCTGTAATTTCGAGTTTTTGGACGTTATAGTGTTCTCGGAACTGTTCATTTCATTCTCGAAAGTGTAGTTTTAATTTTCGGTAGAAGCTTTGCATTCTCGGTAGAGTGATTTTGAGTTTCGGAACATTTTTTCTTGTAAATTTAGCAATTTTAGTAAGAAACATCAGTGTAATAGATATATTCGATCTTTTGGTTCTATCAAAAGTCGTTTATTAGGAATTCGGGATTAAACTCGGTTTTATCGAGTTTGTTAAGATTCACAAATTCGGTTCCATCGAATTTGTGATATAGGGAATTTTACTAAGTCAAAACTCGGTAATAAGCTTTACAAGTCATTTTACACTTTCATTTCACGGTTTTATCGTGTTTTGAAGTGTTAAATATCGGTTTTTCAAGATTTACTAAAACTCGGCAATCAAATTCGGTTTTATCGAATTTGAAGTTTTAAAACACTTGGATTATCTAGTTATCATAAAATTCGGTTTCATCGAATTTGTGGTTATTAGTAATTCATAACTGTTGGATTTTAACAATTTATGTTTACCGAGTTTATAGTGAATAGTGTTACCGAATTTAAGCAGTTTGTAGTTTACCGAGTTTAGTATTTGAAGATTTCCGAGTTTGATAGTGTATTGTTCGAGAAGTGTATTCGTTTTCAGATTACGTGTTGACCGTGAACAGTGTTACCGAATTTGACTACTGTTACCGAGTTTGGATATTTTCTCACAAATCTCACTCATATTCGTCTAAAAAGATCCAATCTTTGAATCTTAAGACATGTCGACATCCAAAACATACCAACAATCCCTTGCTGATGCCGGTTCTGAGACTAGGCCATCCATGTTGCAAAAATGGAGATGATATGGGCCTGGGTTGTTGCTATTATACCAAAATTATCAATAAGACATACCAAAAATGGACTGGTGATTTCTAAAGCTGTTAATGGGCTGTAATTGAATTTAGTTTATGATTTATTTCATGAATGTGAGATGTTGGGCTGGATCTGAATTTATGATAAGTTGAAATGAGCATG